>JAVIXY010000086.1:0-24857 GCA_033030565.1 Fusarium nematophilum
AAAGCTATTAATTATTTAATTAATATTTTAATTATTAAATTAAAGCTATAAAAATAATTAATTATTAAATTAAAGCTATAGAAGCTCTTAGTTATTAAATTAAGGCCATAGAAGCTCTTAATTATTAAATTAATATGCTAATTTATAGGATAATATCCCTTTTTTAGGCTTATATAACGGATCTTATTGACGCGCCTGGGAGCGCCGGAAATCACGTGATATTAATCGCGCGCCCGGGTGCGCAGGTATGGGTTGCCGCCGGGATGCTGGCCGCTCCTGGTCACGTGACCCCAGCGGCCCAGTCAGAAACCGGGACCGCCGACAGGAACACATGGATTACAGGTCGTTGCGCTCAAGCTGAACAACCCATATGGATGGCTGCATTGCATGAAACGGTGGCTGCACTTGGCCACCTGATCCCCGACCCCTGGCAGCATGGTTCAGTTGCACATAAATATCGATTCCTGTCCTTCCCACCCGAAGGTCCCATCCACTTCCTCATCACCCATTCTCGTGCACTTTATAGTACGCTGGCTGCCTAACCTTTAAATATGGCGGATAGTGGCGTTAACTAACCACAAGGGAAGCCCCACGGTGACCAACAACATCCAAGGCCGCCCTCCCAAGATGAGAGTCAACGTTCGGCGGAACTAGAACCGTTCATCCCGCCTATAGCCGAACCGAGAGTCAGCCCTCTGCCAACAGACTCGGGGTCTGTTGAGACTTGTTCGCAGGTACCCGCCTCAACGAGACCCAAGCCGCTTTTCAGAGTGTGGGCGTCCGAGACTGCGTCCCTATTACTTAGCTTTTCAGCATTCATCTGTAGGTCCAACATCACAGCGCAATTTCTAGGAAGTCCAAGATACTGATATAAACCTCCCTGCCTACAGTGATCATCGTCGTGCTGTCCCATTTCGATCAACAAGGCTTGCCAGACTGGCCGCTTAGCATCACGCTCAATACCTTCCTGGCCTTCTTCGCCACACTGGCCAAGGCAGCCTTTATACTGCCTGTTTCTGCGGCCATCAGCCAGATACAGTGGGCCTGGTTCCTCCAACCGCGCCCGCTATATGATTTTCACATCTTCGATCAGGCAAGCAGGGGATTCCGAGGCTCTCTGATGTTGCTGTGGCGGGTTCGCTTCGGCAACTTTGTTACGCTTGGGGCTTTTTTGATGATTGCGAGCGCCCTCACAACTCCAGTCACGCAGCTGGTCATTAACTACCCCGTGAGAGAGATAGAAGTTTTGGGTGGTGCGTATACTAGGGCCATCCGGAATATCGAATCGCCGTCCGACGTGTTGGGTCTGGCGGCAAGCAAGGCAGCAATGTTGGCGATAGCGTCGGACACCACGATGTTCGAGAGCCCGATCCCCCCCTTTGAAGCGTTCTGCTCTACTGGAAACTGTACCTTTGAAAGGTACCACACACTGGGCGTCTGCATGAAGATGGCCAACGTCTCATCGCAATTACGAATTGAGGCATTTGACGACCTAGAATCAATCAAGGTGCCGTTCTTCGCCGCCATCAAGCCCGACCTGGCTGTCAGACCTCCCGGGGAGAAGATATGGAAGGCATCCCTCCCTGGTGGCTATGATTTGGTTCACCACGGTTCGGTCTCTCTTCTAGCGGATATGCTGAACGGAAGCGAGACCTTTGGGTTTGGGGACGAGCCAGACCTGCTCTACACCAGGGTCGCATCGTTGGTGCTCATCTTCACTACTCCGATTTTCACGGACAGTTCCTTAGCGCCAGAAGACTTGGTTACCCCTGGGGGGAACCCGAAAGTGAAAACGGATTTCTGGCACGAAGCCTTTGAGGTTCTACTTCACCTCTGCGTCCAAACTTATGAAACAGAGGTGAAAATGGGCGTGGAAACAAGCCGCATGGTAAGCTCCCTAGCCATACCCGTTGAACGAGAAAGCCCTGCCTTCTTGGATATGAACTGCACAACTCCTATATTTGGCCCCCAAATATCCTGTGAGGTAAATGAAGACCGGGTGGAAGATATTCTGCTACTTCGAGGTCCCGCGAACCAGTCCCTAGGGTCAAACTCGGATCAGGAAAACTTCAGTGCCAATTACCGCGCTATGGGACTGATGACAGAGAGAATCAAAATGGTCCTGGGAGGCATGACTTTTACCTCATATGAGTCTCCGGATCTCTCAGAGCCTGGAGCATTGAGTATTGGACATGAATTTGCCAATGCTCTCTGGCATTCCGTCCTCTTCTTCCCCGACCACCTACTCAACCATACCATTCGTTACAACTCTCTTACGAATTTTTACTTGAACTTTGCAACTTCATTAACGTCGGTGTAAGTGTGTGGTTTCGTTCCTCTTTCATTCAACAGGCAGTAATGGGACATCATTTCCGAGGACTAACTCTACCTATTCATTTTCTACGGCCAGGATGCGCACCGGACCTCCTATTGATTACACCGAGCGCAGTTTCAACGTTACTGGGCAAGCTTGGACGCAGGAATCCTACGTGCACATCAGATGGGGGTGGCTTTCGTTTCTTGCCTTGGAGCTTGTTCTTGCGACCGTCTTCGTGGCCCTTACCATCAGTACCCAGAAGAGCGGCCAGGGATCTGACCGAGAGAATGGGTCTATGGCCTGCGACCTCAAAGACTCATCCTTGGCTACTCTAGTTGCCCTCGATAACGAGTGTCGCGGTGCGGCGGGCGGTGGACTTGGACCTGTGGGTGAGATCAAAAAGACTGCCAAGGGGCTTCGAGTGAGGCTGAAGGGCAATCAGCTCGTTGTTCTTGAGGTCTCTGAGGAAACACAAAGCGAATCTGCCTAGGGACTATGGACAGGGAGTTGGTATTAATATTGGTCTCTCTGGGTCTTTTTATGTAAGACCCTCACCCGTCTATTGCTCAAACGCAAAAGCTTGGTTCAACATGTTTTCCTGGTCTCGGTCGTCCAGGCCCCAAACCTTCACCTCCTTCAAATTGGGGAATCTCTCTCTTGCTACCTCTGCAAGGTGCAGAATATCTCGGTGGATGTTGCTATGCGGTCTCCCAATAGAAAAGCTTCGAAGAGAGTTGGGAAGGAAGTCGACGAAAAGATGTCTATACCTGGTGCTCTCATATTCTGTCTCGACGTATATCGCCTTGGTGTCCAGATCGAGTGTTTCCAGGACCTCCATGCCATGCAGATTCATCATCAACTCATCCTCGTCCAATTCGTCAGCGAAGGTAAAATCGCCCAATTCAAGCACAAGATGTTTCAGGGTGTTTCTTCTCTGGTAAATGGCAAATGACATCTCCCGAGGGGTCGCCTCTTCGAATGAAACTATAGATCCCCCAGAATCGTATGTGAATGACTCGAGTAATGGAAAGCTGAGCATGAGGGCTATGAAGCCGTCGGCGACCAGACAGCTATACCCGAGATGAATTTCCCTGAGACCATCATGTTCGATTAGTGACGACATACGGGTGATCATCCACCCTCTCAGAGAATGGAGGCGTGGAGAGGCGGCGAAGACGGCCTTCATCTCTTCCAGGTCGATGCCGTCATGTGGATTCCCGTGCAGAAGCACAAGTTCAGTGAGAAATGGGAGCGAGTTTGGCTGATAGAGGTCGAAATGCCCATCGTACTCGCCGCGGCAGGTCTCAATGCAGAGCTTTTGAATATTGGGGACGAGCGCGATGATCAAGTTGGTCAATAATTCGTTATCTTCATCCGTGTAGACCTGGCCGTCCTGGAGACGGGCGGACAAGAGCCAAGCTGGCGCCTTTGCAATTTGATTTCCCTCCGTATCGTGGGACAATTCCATGACCAACTCCCTGAGAACTTCATGATCTCGGGGTAAGATTGGTATGCGATCTTGGAAGGTCCAGCCACCAATCCTGAGGTGCCTAACCTGTTTCGCCAGATCTCTGTGGCGGGCAAGGGTACGGAACAGACAAGGAAACCTTTTGGAGGAAGATGGGCGATGGTATAGATACGGTAGAGCCACTTGTTGAAGCGCCCAGCAGGTCCGAGATAGAGCCGCCAGCGCCGCGTTTCTCGTCTCATTTTAATGGGCGTCGAACCACTTTTCAGAGTCCGTGTTGGGTAGGGAGCAGTGCTGACAAAGCTGGCTGCATATCTTGTCCAATACCTCAGGCGGTAGACTCAGAAGTCCAGCCATGGCTCTTGTAGTATCGCTTGCGATTTCGTTGTGGCTGTCAGGTGATGCCGGATGGGTGGGTTGCGGGACATAACTTGATATTTATGGTCGGAAAATGAGAAGCAAATTTAGGCAGCAGAGGCCGCGTGACCGCTTGTTGGTCCGGGCTTGAACCAACATGTCAAGATGTTGGTTGCATGCATCGTTGGTCCTTGTGATGTTGATTGGAGGCGGAGCCATGATTAATATCGAGGCGGCCGACTAGGTACAACTTCCATGGCTGGGCCTCTTGTCTTGAGACCATGTTTTGGCTTGGGGCTCTCCACGTTGAAACCTATGAAAAGGGTGAGACGAGCGAAATGCTTGGGCACGTTCTGTTTTGTTGCCCCGGAGGGAGACGCCTTTGAAGTCTTGGGCCCTTAATTTCCCTTGGGCATGGGATTTTACGGCTGGCTCTCCTAGTATATAATAGGTAATATAGTTACTTTATCTATCTCTAGCTAGTCTAAAAGAGGAAAGGGAAAAAGTCTAATACCTAAGAAGAAAAACTAGTAAATAAATTAAAAACCTCTTAATAGCTATAGGGAAAAGACCTACCCCTTGCGCTAATTACGTCTCGCAGACCTGAGCTCGTGACCCCTGATTGCGGCCCTGAGGGCCTGGCTAGCTAGCATATAAGCAAGCTAGTTTCGAGAGCCGCGGGGTGAACCCACTTCCTTCGTCGCCGGGAGAGAGCGACTTGAAGGTCTCTAGGTAGCGCTAGCCACTGCACTACCGGCCCCCGGGAGACGCCTTCAAAGGCCGGCATTACTGGTCATGCAAGTGCACGCGAAATGTATCATAGACAAGGGGAGTTGCAGCTATTGGGGGAGTAAATAGATACAGACAGGGAGGATGATTAAATATATATATAACTACCCTAAAGCTATTAAGATATAGCTATACAACTGGCTTTTAACCTCTTATCGCCTTATTCTCTGTAGCATCAGATACCTCCTCCCGCTGGACTTTCGTTCCTTGCGGGTCTGAAGCAAGGGTTTGGTCATTAGTCAGGCGCGAGTTCTTAATGACTGCGGAGAACGCAACAAGTGGCACACAGAGGCATATCCCAGTAATACAAAGAAGCTTCTGGACATGCTTGTAATTTTCCATTATCGCGGTACGAACGTCGGTGCCGGCCGGATACTGAGCCGCAGCGACGAATGGGTTGGCAAAGACGTCCATAGCTAGCGTCGCGTCCGATTGAAAGGCGAGGTTGGTATCCAGAGTCTTTGGGAGGACCTGGTTCCAGATAACGCCCGAGACGCTGCTGCCGAAGCTGTTTCCAACGTTGTGTGCTGCCATGTAGAGAGCGATCATGACAGCGACTTGATCGTGCGCAAGCTCGGATTGCATGGCCACGGACGCCGCGTATGAGAAGAGGCCGCCGCCAAATCCAAGCAGAACCTGGCCAGCAATGATGCCAGCCTTCTCAGGAGCCCCCTCGCCGCCGCGATAACGGATGAGGAGGCCAAATGCGACCGTGAAGAGGGTCGTTCCCGCCAAGATGAAAGGCTTGAGGCGGCGGACGCGGTATACCAGCAGCCCGGTCAGAGGGCCGGTAGCAAAGGCCATGAAGGCGTAGACTGAGTTGACACGAGTTGCCGTTTCGATCGAAAAGTCAAAGGCGACGACCAGAACGGTATAGAGGAATCCTCGCTGCAACGAGGCAGCAAAGTTGAAGAACAGAGCAACTCCCATGGCACCCCAAACTGAGCGGTGTTTGAGAGACTCGATCGGGACCATGGGGTGCGTTGCTCTACGTTGCCAGACGATGAATCCGAGAAAACAAACGAACCCAACCACCAAAGGCACAATGATCCCGGCGCTCGCCCACTTTGCGTGAACTCCGCCCGCAAGTGACATGGGCGTCAAGACAAGGGCCAGCGAGGCGACGAGCAAGAACAGGCCAGGCACATCCAAGTTCCACAAGGAATCGCGGGTAAGAGCGTTCCCACTGCCCACGGGCGTTGAGTCTCCAGAAGATCTGCGGGCGTGACGTTCGGCAAGCCACAGAGAGGAGACGAAGAACAAGCCGCAGGCAGCATACACAAAACACCACATGCCGATACCCCACCTCCAGTTCGAATGTTTGAGAAAGGAAGAGGCCATGTTGCCCGATAGCCAGGTAGTGGCGATGAAGTGAAGGTTGGGGACGCAGTAGAAGAAGAGCCTGCTACGAGTTGAAGTGAAATCGGCCACGGTAACCTGGACCAGGACCTGAGTCGTCGAAAGACCCATCTGGTTCAGGACGCCGCCCGCAATAAAAGCGGTCACGTTCTTGGAAGTTGCCTGGATGATCAAGCCGAGGATGTAAAGGGCCGCAGAGAGGAACATGATCTCGAACCGGCCAAAGACATCTGCCAGTCTCGCCGCTGTAGGCTGGGCGGCTACGGCAAAGACAAGGCGCAGCGTGGAAGCGGTGGCAAGGAGCGAGTGCTGCCCGAACTCGGCGGTTGCATAGCTCTGGTACACTCCGTTGACCAGTGAGGCGAAGCCGTAAGAGAAGCTGAGGAAGAAGATGGATGTGAAGATGGTGACACGATAGGCGAGGGTGAGATGTTTGGCGGCTTGCTCGGCTCTGTGGACGCCAGGGGTGAGAGCCTGAACCTGCGTGAGCTCCCTTTGCTGGTCATGAGAGGCAGCGGAGACTGCTGCAACAGCTGGAATATCCGGGGATTTCACCATGACTGCTGCTTGATCCGAAGTGACCCGCAAGGTTGATGCTTGATGGCTCGTTCTATGTGCCACTTCAAGTTGGGAAACAGCTATGCAATGAGCTGGGCTTCTTATTATAATCACTCACTCAGCTCCCTCTTGAATGAACCCATGCCAGTAGGCTGAGGGAAAATCATATTTCTCTCCAAGGAGTCTGTATGTGGCTTGTTGCTGTCCCGCATCTCGGCCAGTGAGAACTTGCTCAACTGTCGATTCTTGAAGGATCATGTGGTCTATAGGCCAGCAAGGTAGACCAAGCTGAGGTCTCGATTTGTTTCCGAATAGTGTCCGAAGAAGAAGAAAAGTATCCGAAGGAGAAAAGCATCCGATGAGAGATCTCATGAACCCGTATTGCCCTGTTTTGAGCGCATTTGCGGCAATTATGCAGCCTGATACTCTCCTTGGTCATCAGCCAACGCTTCCATAAAATGTTCAAAAGACCCTTGGGAGGGATTTTCAAGTTTTTCTCTGGCCAAGACAAGGAGTAACGCCACTTCCGTGAAGCGAGATAGCTTGAGCCGTCACGGAGGCGTGTTCGAGTTGTCTACACGTTCTATCGCCAGGCCGCGTGCCTTTCCGAGACCAAGATGGCCGACTCAAAGGCTCAGCGAGAGCTTCAGCAACAATATAACGCCGTGTCTCAGTCTCTCGACGATCCAGAGGTGCAGAAAATGATCAACCAAGCGGACGAGATGATGGGTAGCCCGGCGCGGATGCTGATCCTACAAGTAGGGCTCGGCCCTTCCACCACCACGAGCTTCAATCTCGTTGACCTTGGGTGCGGCACGGGTCTAATCGCCTCTTGTCTCCAGAAGGCTGTCCAGCCGGCGGTCCTGTCCGAGAGCAAGATCCTCTGCGCGGACATTAATGCGCGGTTTGTTGACATCCTCGTGCAGCGGGCGCGGAGAGACCAGTGGATCAACGTTGACGCGGCGGTCCTTGACGCTCAAGTAAGTTCCTCGACGGCAGGTTAGAGGTGTTTACGGTCTGATCGGACCAGAACTCAGGACTTGCTGAGCATTCATTCAGCCATGCAACGATCAACTTCGCCATGCATATCATTCCTGACCCGGCGGCGGTAGTGCGTGGTAAGCTTTCATTGTTCCCTCCCCAGTTGCTCTGGCTTCTTACAAGAGCCATTCAAGATACGCTTCGCATCCTTAGACCCGGTGGGATCGTGGCATTCAGCGTGCCACATGCCGATAACGGTCGTGATGGCGGATGGATACCAGATCTAAGGTCCGCGCTGGATACTCTCCCTTTCCAGACGCCGTTTCCAGACCCCATGCAGGTGGCCCTTCACGGCAAGCCACAATGGGTAGAGCCGACGGGCATTGAAAAGGAGCTGGCAGATCATGGTTTTGTTGATATTGTAGTAGAGACTGTTGATCTCGTCCACACCGTTGCCAATGCCGAGGCCTTTGTAGGATCGTTTTCAATGATGGTCAAGTGGATAATTGGCACGTACTGGAATGAGGAGCAGAAGCAGCAGTACGGGGCAGGATTTGATAAGATACTGGTTGAGCATCTCCGGACGAAGTATGGTAGGAATGGTTGGGATCTTAAATCGACAGTTATTCTTGTGACTGCTCGGACGCCGCAGTAGATTGTTTACCTATTCCAAATGAGTATTGATATTCGCACAACACCCTATTTCTAGCCGCACATCATCTCCCAAGGACTACCGTTTAATGTATCGCGATAAGGAGTATAGGACTCGTATAAATACACAAATAAAGTCTCAAGACTAGCCAATGCCGATTTAGTTTACATCTTATCATACTATTCGAACTGCCCAAGAGAAATCGGCCGCACCCAGGCACTTGAAAAGGGGCTGAACATGCACTAAGACGACGTGGTGTTTCCACGTTGAGATGATGCATTAAATTACTCGCGATAGCGACTGGATTATTTTCTACTATGACTGGAGATCGGGGATAGAGGCCCACCAAGATAATGCCATCCCTCATTCCACTTCTATCCCAAGCACGCATTTGGCACTCGTCGAGCCCAATTATTCCCAGGAGTCTCCCGCTCTCGACTAGAAGACCGTGCCCTTGGTCTGCTTGCCTTGTTCCTCCTCCAGCTTCTTGACATTAATATTCTTCCAGATAAAGATGGAGGCCAAACACAATGGTACGAAACAAGATCCCGCAATGACCATCAGGCGCATAACGTGAGCATAGGCCGCGACGATGGCCTCACGCTCAGGGGTTCCGTCTGTGTAAGACAACTGGGTGACCATGTCACCAAAGATCTGGCTCGCGAGCGGCTTCGTCTCCTCGGGCAGACGGTTGTACAGCTCCTGGGGCAAGAGGTTGTTCCACAAGGCGCCGGCGATGGCATAACCGATGGCGGCACCGAAGCCACCAAAGAGACCCCAGAGGGCATTGACAGCGGCGATCTCCTGATGCGTGACCGGCGCCATGACAGCGAGCTGGCCACACATGGCAAAGATTCCGGTGCCGAGGCCGCAGAGAACCTGGGTGAGGGCGAGGACACCGGGGGCAGTGTTGGCGTCGCGGAAGGGGATCAGGAGGGCGGTACCGAGGAGCATGATGGGCACGCCAGTGTAAGAGAGGTACTTGAAGTCGCCGGTCCAGCTGATGATCATTCCGATGATGGGACCAAACACGGACGAAGTCAGGGAGAAGGAGTTGAGGATGTATCCGGCGTGTGTGATGCTCTGCCTGTGCACAACCAGGAGATAGGAGTAGAAGTAGCCGTTCCAGCACATGATGGACAGGAACATGACGCCGTAGAGCAAGCAGGAGCCGATAATGGTGCCCTGCTTCAGGTACTTCCAGGGGAGGAACTGAACGGGAGCCAGGTACTTCTCCCAGGCGACGAAGGCGGGGAAGAGGAGAATGCCGAGGACGACCATGGCGATGATGTAGGGCGTCTTCCAGCCGTTGGGGGCGTAGGCAACGAGACTGAATGGCAGCAAGAAGAGGCAGAAAGCGAACATGATGAGGAGAATTCCAACAGCTGCAGAGGGAGTTAGCGAGGCTGGACGAACGGAGGAGAGGATAGATGTGAGTTGGTAGAGAAATAGAAGCACATACCATCAAATTGGATAAAGTAGAACTTGACGGACTGGAGCGCAGTCCGGTCTGACTTCTGCTTCTTGATCAGGCCAGCCTTTCGAGCCTGGAGGAACATGTAGACCATGACGCCCATGGCGGGGATGCTGCATGCGAAGAGAATGATGGCAAAAGCACCGAAAGCCCACCGGAAGTTGCTGTTCTTGTAAAACAGCTCGCCAATGGCAGGGCCGGCAAAGGTGCTGGCGATTCTGGGGGTGCCGTTGATGCCAAAGATGATCATGCGGTTCTTGAGAGTAGTGATGTCGGCGCACATGACGTCGATGACGTAGAGAATGCCGATGTGGCCAGCCCAGTAGAGGACGTGGGCGGCGACGTACGTCTCCATGTTCTTGCAGGTGGCCTTCATGATCATGCCGACGAGGGTGAGGATGAGCATGAAGACGAAGCCCTCGACACGGCCCCAGATGTCGATGACCTTGGCGGTGGCGAGGGGAATGCAGCCACCGAGGGCAGTCGACATGATGCTGGCGACATTGAGGAGACCGTGCTTGTCGAATGACGAGGTGATGTATGGGTTGAGGGCCGTGTCAATTGCATTCTGGAGGAAGTCGACAAAGCTGATCAGGTAGAGGCTTTGGTGTGTTAGCGATGACTTGAGGAGCCCGGAGCATGGGAGTTGCACTTACAGAAGAAACATGGTGATCAGGGTGGGCTTGCTCCAGATGGTCGAAATGGCTCGTACCCGCTGGACACCGTTCTGAAACTGCTCCGAGCCGTCCGTCTCGTGGCCCTTTTCGCTAGAGACGTCGGCGACATCGGCATTGGCGTCGACATTCTTTTCCACGTCGATCGAGACCGGGCGGACCTCTGCCGGCTGGACCTCGTCGGTCTTGGAGACACCCATGGTTGAAGATTTGAGCCTTGCTGCCCAGCAACGGATGATGACAACTTTAGATTGGCTTTGAGTCAAGACTTGCAAGTCACACCAAAGGTGAGACGTGAAAGCAACCCGAGAAATGGCCTCAAAAGGAAATGGGATGAGCGCTCAAGGGCAGAACGGAGACGAAGCTGGCCTCTAAATACTGCCGCACTACTACGCTGGTCCACGACGTCGCTACACCTCAACGGGCATCGATCGCCGTGCCCAGGAACCACGACCCAATAACATCAAAGCGTGAGCAAAGAGAAAGACGGGCCAGGGGTGGATTTGCCCCCATCGCCAGGCTCCCAAGCGTCTGGGTGTCACATGCACCGGCGTGGAGGGCAAAGATGGAACCCAAATTTTAAGCATAGATGATCAGATAAGATTTTCCAAGGGCCAAGCAAACCGACCCAATCGCGTGGCTCGTCAACAAGGGGGGACCCAAGTGCGAGAACTGCTGCAGAAGGCTCGGACTATCAGTGGGCTGCAGCGAATCATGGCCCGTTTCTCAAGCGTGGATATCCTTGAGCGAAAATTATCAGATGTCCGGGAAGGGAAACGATCAGCTGCGGCTCCACGCGGGCTCTCGTAACTCGTCCTATCGGCCAAATCCAAGAAGAGGGGGATCCTTGGCCGCGGCAGGTCGCTACGCCGTGATAGGCTAGTGACGAGACCGGGACGTCGATCCTTCGCGCAAGTGAGCGATTTCAAGACGCGGTTGCCGTTGATGGTCCATGAACAGATCAGAGCAGCTGTAGCTGGGAGAAGTTCACAAGGTCGAGGCATTGCTGTTCAGAAGCCGACATGGTTGACTCAAGGCCGCCACGTTTCTGGCGCTATTCATGGGATAACGGATAACCACAGGCTTCTCTCAACCCAGAGCATCTAACCCCGGTTATAAACAGCCAAGAAGGTCGAGAAGAATCTGATGGAGACGGTGGATGCTACCAAGGGCACCACGAGTGGGACGAACGCTTCCACTCCCACGTTACCAGAGCATGGCCAGGTTCTTCGTCTCTTGCGGCTGCTCCTTCAAGGGCATGCTGCATCCACAATTACAAAGAACACTGTTGCTTTTACACATCCTTGATATCAGCTACCCGATATCAACATAGTTGCCATGGCCAGGTTCGATGGCAAAGAACCATTGTTCCACTATGCTAAGAAATCGGCCAGCAAATTTTTCATACGTGCCAAGCGGAAACAGCGGGAAATATTGGTGGATTTTGTCGCCCAGCATTGGCAACGTGGGGGGTGGACGGGCCAATAGAGGGGCCTTGGCCAAGATGGTTGCTGAATGTTTTCCGGGCTTTAGTCCAAATGGGGTGGAATGAGCCATGATGGGGGTGGAAGCCGGCCCAAGGAGTGCGTGCCTGTTGAGCCATTTTGAGCCCCGACAGTATGGAAACCGTTGATTGATAATGACAGGCATGCAAAGGCCCTGGCTGTTCTCGGAGAAAACCCTCCAGTTCGCGGGAGACATCTCTATATTTCGTCTGACCACCGATCGGATACTCGTCATTCTCAATTTCCGCGGGTTGTCGGCAACGTTTTGCCCCATCCATGTCGCTCCCTGTGAGATCTCGGATGCGACCGATTGGGGCGAGACGCTGTAGCCGGGCCACGACCACTTTTTCGCCAAGCTCTCTAGTCAGCCTAGGATTGTGGTTGGCGCACTTTCTGGTTCTTCTCGAGCGGCCCGTGGAACACGCCACACCATGTCTCCCCATTTCACGATGCAGTCAAGACACCAACTGACCTCTCGACTCATCTCTTCTTCTTTCACGCCAGGATCAGGCTGACATTGGGCGAGGTACGAGAAGCATTGGCCGTGTCTCGTCGTCCCTCTTGTGGCCTCTCTTTGTCGGATAATCGATCTCGATGCTGCTTGTCCTTGAGGAATAGCTCTGACTGACTATGCCACGAAATCGCCCATATCGTGCTTGGCGTGTCTCCTGAAATTGATCACTGCAAACCGCCTCCTTGAGCAGTTCCGTCGGGCCGTAAGCTTCCGCTGGCCGGTTGGATACCAGGCATTGGGGGCAACAGCAGAGAACGGAGAATAGGCCAACCATCTCTTTCGACAGCCTTCCGCTAAACCAAGAGCTCTCACAATAATATCTCAATGTCTGAAAAATTATCGGAAGGTCAGTCACCGCGCTCTCGGCGTCACGCAGTCCATGGACGTGGTCCCTCCGTAAACACTCCGGCGTCGCAGCTCATATAGTATCGGTTTATCTACCATCATAACGACAGCGTAACTTGGTCGCCGTCTGGTCGATCAATGGCAAGAGGTGGTACCAGGAAACACACACATCAACAGGAGCACCATATCCTTCCATGCTGCTTTTCGCGCGCCTTGAATGCAGAGAAATCAACAGTTCGCCACCATCCGCAGGCCGGTATTCTCAGGTCTTACAAGATCCTATAAGGAAGCCCATATTTGCCGCACAATATATACCACTAGGGTATCCGATTCGTTAATCTTGTTGGAACCTTAGTTGTTCTGCGTAATGTGCCTCTTCAGCTACCCTGTGGATGGGAATTCTCATACGCTTCTTGCTATGTCTGGGGAGACGAGGAGCTTTTGAATATCTCAAATTCATTTCCCAAACCACGCATTACTTTATCAACCTGGCTTCCCTATAAATAACAACTTCAGCTACAGCCCAAGTTGCTGTCCCAAGGGTCGCGGAAACGCCACCAACCCAGTTCTCTACCCTCATCGTGATCACTTGAACCTGACCATGCAACAGACCATGTTCACCGTAACCTCAATTGCAAGCAAAATAACCGCCTGAGTACAGAATTATGAATTAATTAGCGGTTCACGATAAAAACACGCTCAAGTAGTGTCACCGCCGACAAATTGCGCATGATCGCGATCATCTCGTGGGCCGGCATGTTTACTAAAATCAGGTTAAAGACTAAAAGTTTAGATCATGCATAGGTCTGTCACTAAAAAGCTCCGTTGAATATATCAAGAATATATGGTTATTTCTAGGTTAGTTTACCAGATCGAGACCGACACGCTAGTGACCAGACAAAAGCAAATGGAGGTCCAGTCGTCTCCCTAGCAGATAAACATTTGCCCAATCAAAGATACTTTAAATAAAATTTTCATTTTCTGAGAGGGGCTAGGACCCCAGAGTCACTGTCGCCGCCCAATTCAGCTTTCTTCCAGAGGTCGTGTTCTTCCCGATGCCACTATTCGCGGATTGGCGCTCGAGGCTTCGTCCCTCGCCAATGAGAAGAGCGTGCCAAGGGCACCATCTTAATAAGGCCACTCTAGTCAATCAATAGCCTTGCGGTGAGTAGATAGCGTCTAACTATTTCCCGATTTCTTTTGGACGGATTTGTTAGCTCTCAATAGCGTGCACTAGTTCAGGTCCAGACCTCCTGATATCGACGACTTGCCCCTGGACCATCTTATAGCCAAGACATCTTGATGTTGGCCAATTCATAAAATTCCCGCCAAGATGCCTTCCAGCCTTCGTTACTGACACCGTCTCGCATTGCCCATCCCTAATGGCTTTGATCAAGTGTATTGTGGCCCTCGCTGGCCTGGCCGTCGCCGCAGTCAATGCCAACCCGTGCAGACCAAGCCTCTCCTTGACTTCGAGCACCGATATCCCAAGAACAACCTCGAATGAACCATCCGCTTCCACCGCTCTCTCAACCGAGGTCTCCACAACATCCACCATCTCGATATCCGCTTCGACCATCACGACGACCACTATCCAAAGCGAATCGACCACCGCCTCATCCACAACAACCTCAGCCCCCGAACCCGCCTATACAGGCTTCGCTACATTCTTTTTTCAGAACGGAAACGCCGGGGCGTGCGGCGAATTCCATTCCGACAACGATCTCATTGTTGCTATCGATTATCGACGATACGACAGCTCCGTCTGTGGCCGAGATATCCGCATCACAGGGCCGCAGGGCACCATTGTAGCCAGGGTGGTCGACCAGTGCCCAACCTGCCAGAACGAGAACAGCCTTGATCTCTCGAGGGGAGCATTCGCGCGGGTTGTTGGGGACGAGGCAGTAGCCATGGCTGAGGTAACCTGGCGATGGGTTTAAACTTGGGCTGGGATGAGTCGGGTATTGTGTATATCATGGAAGGTCTTGTCGGACTGTAAGCCGGCACTGAACTGCGGTCTATAGTCTAGTCTAGTAGGGCCATCTCGCGCAAAGTCTTCTCTTGTTCGTTGTAGATAAGGGTTCAAGTTACAACCTCATCCACCTCGGGAGTATACCTAATGTTTGGTGGTAGAAGCGCCTTGGGTGGCCACTCTCCAGCTGTGAAATCACACTCAAAGTCATGTACTCCAGAACTGACAATTTGGTGAGGCTCCTCCTCTTCAGACTGTACATCAGTTCTCAAATCGCAGGGCAACGTCACGACAGCGTATGAGTTGGGCGGCACAACCAGTTGCATCTGAAAGCGTTGGGTTATTTGAGCGTCCTCAGCCGTCCCACTGATGCCCTCGAGTAACGTCCAAGAGCATCGCACAAGTCCATAAGGCCCGTCAAACTCGGTCTCTGCGCTGGTGAGGTTGCCTCCAGGCACGGGACGTACCCTTACCCTCTTCCAGCCAGGGTCTAGGGGACTCAACCCACCGACGGATGAGTGAAGCCAGTCCGCCACGGCACCAAGAGCATAATGGTTGAAGCTGGTCATCCGACCCGGGTTGACGCTACCATCAGGCAGCATGCTATCCCAGCGTTCCCACACCGTGGTGGCACCCATTGACACAGGGTACATCCAGCTTGGACACGATGGCTCCAACAAGAGTCTGTATGCAAGCTGAGGCTGGCATGTTTGGGTCAGAGCCGGAGTGATGACGGGCGTTCCAGCAAACCCAGTCGCAATGCGAAACCGTGCAGTACGGACCAGCTTCGACAAGCTCTGTGCTGCGTTGGAGAGCTGCTTGGTATTGGCGTAGAGACCGAACTGTACCGCTAGGGCTATGCCGGTCTGTGTGTTGGACATGAGATTGCCAACCGCGGAGATGTACTTATCCTGGAATAGGCGTTTCAGAGCTGCTGCTTCACCTGTATACTTGGACGCCAAATCTGATTTGCCCAATAGTGTGCAGATGGTCGCAAAGACGCCAGTGACATGAACAAGGTACGCATCCGCAACAAGCACCTTGTCTGTGAGAGCCAAAGCTGGGCTCTGAGGCGGCGCATTTGGGTCAAGCCAGTCGCCAAACTGCCAGCGGTAAAAGTTCCAGAGCCCGTCGGATCCTCTGTCAACGCCCTTCTCCAGCCAGACTTGCATGCTTTCAAATTGCCGCTCCAGAAGAGCCAGGTCGCCGCTGAAGTTGTAGAGTACATAAGGTGTCAACACTGTAACGTCATGCCAGATCGCTTGAGGGATCCGTGGCCAGTCCGGAAGGGGCACGTCTGGACATACGAAACCAGGGATGCCGTTCCGATCCTCTTCAAGCTGTTCAGTGGAGAGATCCTCAAGCCAGTTCTCTAGGAAGCCCACGGTGTCGTAGAGAAAACTAGCCGTTGGGCAGAAGACTTGGATGTCTCCCGTCCAGCCGAGCCGTTCATCCCGTTGCGGGCAGTCGGTAGGAATAGAGAAAAAGTTTCCTCTCATCGACCACACCACATTGGTATGGAGCTTGTTGACCGACTCATTGGAGCACTTGAAGTATCCTCTTCGCTGCATATCGCTATGCATCACCAAGGCAGAAAGGCTTTGGATCAATTCGTCCTCTGAACTTGGCCAGCCACGGACCTCGACGTACCGAAAGCCATGGAAGGTGAACTTGGGGCTCCAGTCTTTCAGCTCACCCCCCGAACCGACAAGTACATCTTCGCATTTGGCTTCATTCAAAGGACGCGTCCCCAGCTCTCCGTGCTCCAACACCTCGGCGTGCCGGAAGCTTAGCTGGGCATCTTTGGCCAAGACAACAGACTTGACCTCAACCTTGCCCACCAGGTTTTGGCCAAAGTCCACAATGAGATTTCCACTCGGTGATCTCAAGACTTTCTCTGGCTCCCTGCTCTCGATGACTCGGACAGGGGGGCTGTTGGTGGTGAGGAGCCTCCTCTCTGTTGGCCAGTGGACCGTCTTGGTTGGCACCCAACCCGCGCCAGGGTCATCTCTTGATGTCATCCAGTCCACCTCTTCCTGACGCATATCATAGGTTTCTCCGTTGTACAACTCGCTAGAAGTGATTGCGCTTCCGGTAGACACCCAGCTGTCGTCTGTGGCCAAGGTCCATATTCCGTCTGCAGAGGTAGCCTCTAGCTGTGCCATGACGGCGATGTCCTTGCCACCGTAGAGAAATCTCGTCCCGCCTCGAAATCCAAGCTTGGTGGCATACCAGCCTTCGCCTGCTTCAATAGACAGGACGTTGCTGCTGTCGGCCCGGAGGTATGGTCCAGCGTCGAGAACGCGGTAAGTCAGGCGTGTATTGTAACTTGTCCACCCTGGGGCCATGGATTCGTCGCCGAGGCGATGTCCATTTAGGTAAGCCTCAAAGACGCCCAAGGCTGTGATGTAAAGGCGGCAGCGTGTGTAGGTAGCTCGGGAGGGGGGCAAGTCAAATCGACGACGGAAACGTAGCGGCCGCAGAGGTCCATCCGGTCCAAATCTCACAGACGATGTGATGAAGGACGCGCTCCACTGATCACGACTGAGTAGAGCCACCTCGACTGTGGCCTCTGGAGACCAGGCTGTCGGTACCGCACCTGATGCATCGGCTTCACTGCTGCCCCAGCATCGCACCTTGACGGTCACACGCTGGCGAGAGCACAAGTCCTGGCCAGGCCACGGCACAAGGGCAGACTGCTCGCTGACAACGTGATAACGCTGCGGTGTATTAGACTCAGCCGTGATCAACTCAATCTCGTAGGCTGTCTGAAACCAGTTCCGAACTCCCTGAGGGTTGGCGACCTTCCACGAGAGACGCGGTCGTGGGTTCGAGATGCCGAATCCATCTGGATGGTGCTCAAAGATGGGCCTGGTCAGCTGAAGGAGGCCAGTCATGGACATCTCGGCTGAGTTTCGTACTATTCCCGTACAATGTACCAGTAAAGGGGGATGAAGGGCGCTTCTGTGCTGCTTAGTCGGTCGATCAAGGTCCTTAGGGTTGACTGAGGACGACCCTGTCGGAGATTGATAGCCGTGTTCTCGGCCAACATTGGCTCCCCCTACCCTGGTCAGTCGGGCTATCTCCCCGCGAACTCGCTGTCGATCAGGCCTCTCTAGGTCCTTAGCGAGAGGAAGACGCTTGGCTTTGGTGCTCAATGAGACGACTGAGTGAATCCTCCGGGGGTTCGTTAGACCGAACGTTGTGGAGAACCCCGGATTTAACCCAAATGCGGAGATGGTCGTGACATTTTGCGGGGGAGTCAAGGCAGTTGATGACGGCAGTTGAGGGTTTTCTGGTAGAGCTTCATTCCCATATAATTCCATTCATGAAATACGGTGTTGCTTGTCTTGGGAGAGTATCATTACTTCGAGATCGCCACTGCATCTGCTCCAGAGACACTTGTCTATGATAGGAACCTTGCATCAACCAACGCCCACCACTCGCAGACCTCCATCATGAGGCTCATCATTCACGTCATCGCCCTCGTTACCGCTCTGGGTGGCTTGGTCTTTGGTTTCGACTCCGGTTGGTCCAACCTAATCTGAGACCTGACGGTTGCACTTGACTCAATACTAACCCCCGAGTCTGGCAGGCATCATCGCAACCACGTTCGGCCATGAGAGTTTCCGCATCACCATGTACGGGCCGTCGCAGGCCAACCCGCCGCTTACGGGTGCTATCGTCTCGGTCTACAACGCCGGCCAGTCTCTCGGTGGTGTTTCAGTTGGATACCTCGCCGATAGGTTCAGTCGCAAGTACACCATCTCCCTCGCAGCCTTGATATCTATCATCGGCGCCGCCCTCCAAGCTGGTGCAACTCATGTCGGCATGATGATTGCTGGTCGGCTCGTTGCAGGTGTTGCCTGTGGCCAGCTGCTTGCCGTCGTCCCCATCTACATTGCTGAAGTCGCTCCTCCGAACCACCGTGGCTTCCTGGTCGGTCTCCAAGGAATGATGGTTGCTATCGGCTTTGGCCTCGCCAACTGGGTTGGCTACGCTGGTTCCTTTGCCGCTGGATCGGCTACCTGGCGTATCCCCTTGGCCATGCAAATCCCCATCCCCATCATCCTCATGGTTGCGGTTCTTTTCGTGCCGTTCTCACCACGATGGCGTAAGTGTGAAGGTCTCACCCGGATCCAGAATCTTGAGGGCTGATAATTTGCCATCAGTCATTAAGCAGGACCGCATCGAAGAAGCAAGACAAGGTGAGCCTGTCCATCTTCCCTCCCGCTCCATACAGAACGACACTTACACGACGCAGTTCTCTTCCGACTCCACAGTTGCACCACATCTGGCAACGAACTCGTTGCTCAGGAACTCGTCCAGATCCAGGAACAACTCCGACAGGAACGAGAACAGTCTGGCACGGGCTGGAGTGTTGCGCTCAAGGCCATGTTCTCTCGACGCTACATTCGACGCACCGCAACAGCCGCCTTCATTGTCGTCCAAGCCCAACTCTCAGGAGCTCCAGTCATCCAGAATTACCAGAACATCTTTTACGCCCAGGTTGGCTTCACCGGCAAGACGTCGCTGCTTATTAGCGGTGCATACGGCATGATGGGCATCATAGGCAACGTCATCTACCTCCTCATCGTGGCCGATAAATGGCCTCGTGCTCGAACGCTCTGGACAGGCTCTTTCATTCTCGCGGTCAATATTTCTATCTGCATGGCCTTGAGTGCCAAATTTGGCGGCGGAGCATCCTCAGCCAACATTGACGGCGCGCGAGCCTCGATTGCCTTCATCTTCATCTACTCGGCCATCTTTGCCATGTTCTTCAACGCCATGATCTGGGTTGTGCCCTCGGAACTCTTCCCGATGTTTCTGCGGTCCAAGGGCCTGGCGTTTGCCGTCTTTATGAAGAGCGTCGTTGCTATTGTGCTCTCCCAAATCACCCCCGTTGCTCTGGCAAACGTTGCCTGGAGGTGAGTGCCACCTCTGCCCTGATTGTCTGACATGCTCCATCTGCGCTTCGCATGCTTCTTTTCAGCGTCTCGGATCCTTTTGTCTGTATTCTCGAGCTAATTGGGACTCCAGATACTATGCCCTTTTCATCGCAACAAATGCCACAGCTGGAGTATTGTATTACTTCTTCCTGCCTGAGACGGTGAGACCTACGACGAGTCATGACATTTTTGAAACAATACTAATACAATAAAAGGGCGGTAAAACTCTTGAAGAAATTGCCGAGCTGTTTGGCGATACTCTTGCAACTGACCGCATGGGCGAAATCGATCTGGATGCGAAGAATGCCGCATTGGTGGATGAAGTGGAGGACGGTAACCCGAGAGACACTAGGACAACTTGAAAACGACCCGGAATAATGGATGCAAGGAACTCACCATGGCTGAGAGGAGACTTTATGCTTGTTTCATCTATCACAGTATCCTGAGTAGTCATTTGACTGGTCTTCACGTCATATCGTAGTGGCGAGGTTGAGGACACAACAACTCTTCAAACGGGTTGCTCTTTGCCTTCTTGAATTACATTCTGAGCTGTTATCCCAGTAGGGTAAGTAAGAAAGAGTCTACGGTAGAAGAAGTAGGCCTATTGCTGTAGTGAGTTGAACTGCCATTGTCTGAATACTTGTTGAGCTGCTTGTTCGGGCTTCACTTGCTTCAGCTTCCATTGTTCACTGAGGACTATGTGCCATTGAGGTTCTCCCTTGATATGATGGATAAATTCACAGGGCATTGAGACGGCAGACTTTGTTCGGTCGGTATTGGTGATTTGACCCTGGACTCCCATCTCCAGCCTTATTTGACAGCCACAAACCCTGCCATTCTGTCACTCCACCAAGGCGGCAGCTAACAATCCTCCCGAAACTGTGCAGGAACACTTGAGGCTGAGCCGCTGAAAAGGGGTCTCTTAATCTCACAGCATGCTCTGCGAATTAACAGAGCCCACTGGTGCAGTGTTGCGCACGTTGTCGGCCAGAGGGAACATGTATCTCCCAGTAGCCACTTCTGTCGGCCAAGACGCGGCATCGAAGGCTGCCTTGGCCAGTTTGAGGAGCATCAGATCACTGCCTTTTGTTGGGATTAGTGTCAAGACCCCGAGATTGCCGTTGTGAGGGATCAGGTGGCTTTACCTTTGGCGCCGACAATGGTGCTTCCGATGGGCCGATGCTCAAGTCTCTTGCTGACACGAGACTCGTAGGGCATCTGGCCAACTGCATCAGGCAAGAGTTGTCTGTTAGCGACCATCCGGTTTGGAGAGCAAGAAGGCTTTGGGACAGCATGACTCACATGGCAATACCACCTGGGGCATGTGAAGAACTGGAGAGATGAACTTCTCGCCGATGGTGTGCGACGTGGATGGATCCCTGTTCCCAGTCAGCCCATGGCGTGGAGTTTGTGGCAGAGGAAGCACCCACTCGTTCGGAGAGTCCCTGTACTTGGGTTTAGCGGACCCGTAAGGCATGATCATGATGGCGTCCGAGAGGGAGTCGGCGTCTGTGGTCAGGACGTTCTGATCAAACCATTTTCGAAAGACTGCCAGTTCTGCTTCGTAGGTCTGGTAGTCCTGTTCCGTCACCTCCTTTCCTATTCCCCTGAAGGCGAATCAGCTAGCGCCACGGACGCTGGAATAACAAGACGAACCATCTGAACTGCACAACTGGCCCCTCGTAGGGCTCTTTGCTGTACTTTTCTTTGTACTTGGCACGAAAGTCGTCAAACCCGTGGTAGTAGTCATGGCACATCGGCCAGAAAGCGCTCTGCGATATCGAGTCAGGATCCCAACAGGCCGCAAAGCATGCATGGGGAGGTTGCTTGCCTTGGCTAGGTACTGCTTCAAAGACTTCCCGTTTGCTTCAGGTGGCGGACACTTGTCCCATCTCTCGGCGATGCTGAACTCGACCTTGTTTGTGCCCAGAAAGTCTTCCAGGATGCCAACGAACTCGTCTACCATGGCCTGGTGCTTTTCATTGCTGTGGGGGAAGAAGTCGAGCGGGTACAGAATCTTGCTGGGGAACTTGGTCGAATTGTTGTTCAGGTCCATAGTCTCGGAGAGCAAGTGATGGAGGCCTTGGAGGTCGCGACTGAAGAGGCCGACGACATCGAAAAGCCTATGCGGATACATTAGCATCGCCCTCTAGTGCCTAGTGATTCGATAGCAGACCGAGAGTTGATGACTATGCCGTCCATAGACGTTGAGCCGACTGATGGCCGGATCGAGAATAAGCCATTGCAGGTCGCCGGCGCTCGAACGCTACCAGCGGCTACACCAAGTCTTGTCAGGTCCAAATGGAACTCTCCCGGGATATCGGGCAATGACTCACAGTCTCCTGGGACGGAGTAGTCCAGCCAAGTGTATCCTGCAAGAGCCGCTGCGGCACCCGAAGAACTGCCAGAGGGACTCTGATACTCGTCCCCTCGAGGGTTGACAGGGCAGTGAAAGTCGATCCACTGGTCGGTGGGCTCGTCAGACGACGCGAACTGTGTCATCTTGGTCTTTCCGACAATGACAGCGCCCTTTGCGACCAGTTTCTTGACGTAGTCGGCGCTCTGCGCCTCGGGCTCGTAAAGCGCAGTGTAGGCCTTGCTCATCATTGTGGTCTTGGTCCCAGCTAGACGGAAGATGTCCTTGAGGGAGATGCGAGTGCCGGCGAGAGGTCGATCGGGAGAGGGCTTTGCGTACAGGCGACTTGGCACGGCGATTTCCTTCCACATTCCATCGTCGGTGACGGAGCTCACGGTGCTGAACCTGCGTGTCCAAGTTAGCTCACAGCTGCAGGAGAGCATCCAGCCTAGGAACTAACCTGGCCTGGGTCGTGACATCTTCTGGAACAACCCCGAAGATGAATGCGTCAAGGTAATCAGGGTAGAGCCGCCAAGCCTGGTGGATGCTGGAGCCGTGAAGGAAATATGGTCCAGGGGGAAGAGCCCCGGAGGGATTCGGGGTCGCTGCATGATACAAGCTGGAGAAGTTTCCCAGCTGGTGCAGGTTTGACTGAGTATCAATGTCGGCAGACTGGTTGTCCGAAATCAGAACGACCGACTGAGCGAAGGCTTTGGTGAAGACATCGTCGACCTGTTCAAAGCGGGCGAGCTGCCGAGTTGCGTCCTGGAGATGCTCGGATGCGAGAACCACAACGGGATGGATGCCATGGGGAATGTTTGTTTCGAGGACAGTGCCCTGCGTCGATGAGATAAGAACAGTCAGCAGTGAACTCCAAGTTCCAACAGAACGGGGGGGGGATGTTGGCATGGGCCCCAATCATACCAGCACCTGTGGATGGACGAGGTACTTGACGCCAGCGACGATCCGGGTGGCGGCGTGGTCCAGAGCGTGAGCCATGGTGATGGCGGTGGTACGCAGGTGCGCAACAGGCGTTGCGTTGTTGGTGGTAACGGCCGTGGCCGAGTTCGAGTTCGAGGTCGAGGAGAGGCCGGCTTTCGCGACGTTTTCTCCAAAAGAACAAAGAAGAAGAAAAAAAAAGGGCCCCCCGATCAGACCTATAGAAGACTGGAGGAAGACACCAGGGACCGGGGGACAAAGGCGAGATCAAGCTCGGAGTGATGCTCGAGCTCTGGGTGCCGGCCTCGTGTGGGGCAGGTGGTGTGAGGCAGGTCACGTGATGCGGCTCTGCGCTGGGTGTCGCTAAACAGGAATCGCTAAATCGGTGATGAGGGGAGCGCAGTTGTGTGCGTATCCGCAGGTCGGCTGAAATGACTGCATGTATCGGGTCGGAAGCCGCAAAGTCGCGAGTACCTCGCATCGAAATGCAGCGCTCCGGGTCTCGGCGTTGAGGTTTGAGGCCCGCTGCGAGGTTCCGTCGATGGGTAACACAGAGCGTGAAAAGAATCCCCCAGCTTCTGACCGGGCGAAAGTGCGAGAAAATTCCTTTTAATACCCGCTTTAGCCGTCCGTGGGATACACCGGTCGCGCTGTGAAACATCAGAAAAGCCCACGACTATTGACCGGTTGATAAGCTCGGGCAGTTGGTCGTCTTGTCGGGGCAAATGATTCGCTTAACCTAGACCTGCAGCCTTGGCAGTGGAAATCACAACACCTGGGGTAGTACAAGTGGCGCGGTGCAAGATGATTCCGGCCGAATTTCCGACCATTTCTGCGGCAGGGATGTTTGTCTTTTGTCATATGGTCACGTAGTACCTGGCGAATCTCGAGCCGTCCACGTATCCTGGTTGCTGCGGCTCTGCAGCTTTTCGGCGTCTCCAGTCCCAGGTGCCATCATCATCCTCTTCCAAGAGCCTTGTCGGGGAATGGGACTCAAGGTTGGGTCGCCATTCGACGTTGGACAATCGGAAATCGGTCCTTTCTCCCCCACCTCCCTATCCTTTCCCCCATCTTCCGTTCTTCTCCAGACAGGTTACGCGGGGTGTTTCGTCGCTTGCGGGAGGGATTCTCTTCATCCACTTCGAAGCACAAGACCTATCCAACACAATCAACGTCTTGCCGCATCTTGAACCTGTTTGTTGTAGCATCAAGTCGCCCAACTAACTGCTGGACATGATTCCTCTCCCTGTTGTTTACGACGGGGTTAGGAACGCTGAGCTCGAGTATGTGTGATTGTAGCCCTAATCCCCCGTCCCATGACGAGAAAACTCAACAGCAGCTCCCGTCTAGTATCGTTTCCATCCCAGGACTTCCAACTCTATCGCCCAGGTACAAGCTGAAAGATCACAATCAATGGCTTCGCGAGGTTTTGAGCCACCAGGTGCCTCAGGCGCGCATCATGGGCTTCCAGTACGACTTCGCCAAAGACCATGGCGAAGCCTCCTGGCTCTCCCTGCTGCAGCAGGTGGAAAAGCTTCTGTATAGCTTGATCCATCGGCGGGAGGGGGTAGAGTCGCGGCCCATCATATTTGTTTGCTATAGCTTTGGGGCCTTCATCCTCAAAAAGGTCCGTCACCCCCCCCCCCCC
>JAVIXY010000086.1:24951-154731 GCA_033030565.1 Fusarium nematophilum
CCCCCCCCCCCTGACTGCAGTCGTGGGTGCTCTGCTCACTACTATCCGGGCCCTCAAGGCGCTTCTGATTTCCAAGGACAAGCTAGAATTCCGCAATATCCTGGAAATGACCCGCGGTATTGTGTTCCTGGGCTGCATCAACGACGAAGGGCGTCTGCAGTTTGAGGATCTGACGCTCAAATGCGCTGTGGTCGAGTTGGGTGTTTCCAAAAAGGACAAGATGGTTGAATGCCTCCGCAAAGATGCTGACTGGATCGCTATCCGAGAGGTCATGGAAAACTTCAGAACGCTGGATTGCCCCTTTCCGGTCCGCATATTGTTTGAGCTGAAGCCAAGCAGCATCGGAGGCCGGCACTATGTTGTCAAGAAGATCAGGGAATGCGTAAGCGATGCAGGACCTGATCCGTGGAACCAGCTAATAACGTGGCATGTCTTGCAGTTGTGCTCGGAACAAGTGTCGGCTTTGGGCTGGAAGAACGAGCGGCTGATCGGAGTCCAGAAAGACCACGCCGAGATAACCATGTACCCGCACCGAAGCGACGAAGACGGCTTCTTCGAGCAGTTCATGTCGACTCTAACCGAGATCGTTGGCGACGTGACGCCTCAAACCGCACCCAGCCAGCAGTCATCAACGGATGTTGTTGGGGGTGGGCAGTCCGGGACGGCCAGAGGAGGTCTCGCCAGTAGTGGTGAAGCCAGTCTAGCCTTCGAGTCCGACGGTACGGCATCTTGGTCGAGAGTGAAACTATCGAGGAGAGGAACCAGACGAATACTGAAATCTGCTCTATAGACGACGTGGTATCCATCATCTACGGTGCCACGCCCGCTCATGGCCCTGGCAATGCCAGAATCCCATGCTTCGTAACCACGCCATACAACGAGAACTCTCACTTTATCGGGAGGCAAGACATGCTTGCCCGCATTCACGACAAGCTGGCTCCTTCGAGAGGCAACGACCCTGGCCAGAAGACCTTCGCGCTGACAGGGCTCGGCGGCATGGGAAAGACGCAGATCGCCATCCACTATGCCTTTCAGCACCGACAGACGTACAAGATTGTCCTCTTGGCACACGCAGATGGGCAGTCCAAGCTTGCCGAGAGCTTCTCCTTGTTCGCCGATCAGCTTGGGCTCGGCGCCGGCATGTCTAATGCCAACGCAAAACAGGCAGTAAAGGACTGTCTAGAGTTGGTTGGTAAGGAGCCTACCACAAGGCGACATGTGTCAGACTCCAGCTAATGGCTTGAGATAGACGTGGACTGGCTCCTTATCTTCGACAACGCTGACACCACCGACAATACCCAGCTGCTGGAAGAGTTCAGGCCCCGTGCGGATCCATCCTCATCACAAGTCGGGATCACAGCCTCGTGAAGCCCTACACTGGGGCCGAGCTCACCGAGATGGCAGAAGACAGCGCAGTGGACTTGCTCTTGCAGCTCACCAACTTTAGTGAATCCAGGCTGAGCGAGGCTGAGAGGACCGAAGAGGAGACTGCAGCGAGAGAGCTCGTCAGGCGAGTTGGCTATCTGCCCTTGGGGATCAGCCAAGCTGCAACCCTCATAGTCAATGACTCGTGCTCCCTAGGCGAGTTCTTGGATGCTTACACCCTACGAGAGCTGGTCCAAGACTCAGCCGACATCCGTCTGGCCAGCTCAGGCAGCTCTTATAGGTACTCTCTGAGGACTGTGTGGAACATGAACTTTGAGAGTCTCTCGCCCGACCAGCAAGGCTTGATGAAGCTAATGTCATTCCTGGACCCGGACAGGGTTCAGCTGGAGGTGCTTAGGGATGGCGTCGACAAAAGCCAAGACCCAAGCCTCGGCTTCATAGCCACCCCCTACAAGCTCGCCAAATGCAGGGCAGCATTGCTCCACAGCACGCTCGTGTCTCAAAGCGAAAACGGCAAAGAGCTGCGGATGCACCGCCTGGTCCAGGCTTCTTGCCAGTTGAGGATGACCACCCAGGAGTCCCAGGAGACATTCCAGAGCGCCATCACGCTCATTAAAGCCGTCTGGCCGGTCCCTCCAAGGGTCAAGGTGCATAACCCATCGCTCTGGGAGGAACAGTGCGCACTGCTCCCCCATGTTCAGAAGCTGTGCCAGGCCTACGTGAACTCCTGCGAACAGGACAAACCGCTGATTCCCCATGACACGGTGAATTGGGACTTTGCCTCGGTCCTCTACAAGGCCGGCTGGTCAGCGCATCCCGCCCCCCCTCCCCCACCCCCCACCCCCCCTCTGTGTAGGATAGATGAGACTGACTGATTGCTACTAGGTACTGCTACGAGAGAGGCTTGCTCGAATCCGTTTCAGAGCTTCTGGAACCGGTTAAAAAATACTGCCTACGTCACTTGACGGAAGGTGGCGGATATCGCATCTTGGCCGATGTTTATGGCGGCCTCGGGTCTCTCTGTACCGAGTCGAACCAGTTTCAAGGTGCGTATGACAATTTTTCCGAACAATGGAAGTATCTCCAGCTGGCATTTGACAACGACGAGCTCCAGCGACCCAGCATCTGGGAGGTCTTTGGTCTGGCCCGCTTGGGGACGGCTTGCACGGCTTGCACCGGTATGCGGAAGCCGAAAGCCATTATCGAAGAGCCTCGGATGCCTGGGGAGATCTTCCAGGGGATAGGAAGCTATGGATAACGCACCTGGCCACTTGTCTTTGGCTGCAGGGGAGGCTCGACGAAGGCGAGCAAGTGGTGAGGCCTGTCATCAAGGACGAAAATGACACAAGCAACTTCAGGTGAGCAGACAGATAACCCGCCGTGACTTGCCAACTACCAGGGCTAACCTTGGTCACCATTGTTCCAGGACGGCCATGGCCATGTACAGCCTGGGTAATATTCAGATCGCTCAGGCTGGCCGATTGGCTCAGGAGGGCGAGAAGCATGAGGCCGAGACCAGGCTGAACCAGGCAATGAGCACGCATAGCAAGGTTCTTCACCTATGGACAATAACCCTCGGTAAAAAGCACCACAAGACTGCGGATGCCATGCACAAGGTAGGATGGCACCTGCATCGACGACAGGAATACCCGAGAGCCATGTATGCAACAACCTCCCTCTCCAGACCCTGTGTCTCTGTTGATTCTGATTTTCCAAACAGGGAACTGTTCGAGAAGGCCTTGGATATCTACAGCAGCCAGCCCACCATCTTCAAGAACGAAATCGCGCGCACCAAGTACAAGCTAGGCTGCCTCAAGCAGGACATGAAACACTACGCCGAAGGCAAGGCATTGATCACGGAGGCGGAGAGCATACGACAGACCATTGTCCCACCAGAAAGATGGGAGCCGGCCCGTGGAGAAGAGGACTTTGATGAGATTGTGCAGTTCTGGACGAGATGATTATTGCCGAGTAGTAAGCGCACCAATGGATATCGAAGGGATTTAGTCAATGCTTGTCTAACAAAAAACACTCTGTAAGCCGCGACTCGTGAGAAAGCAAAAAGGGAGGCCGCGAGATGCTAGAGACACCAAACACATCCGCCATGGCCAGATTCTCTAACCCTCCTCCACTGACCAACAGCATAAGCCCGGCATTTTCGCCTATTCATCCAGATGGCCGTGGCGACGGCCAAGAGTACAGAAATCCCCAAGGGCCACGGCCATGCCGGCGCAGGGTCCAACTGCGAGATATTCATGCCAAAGACTCCCGTGGTGAAGCTCAGAGGAACAAACAGGGCTGCCAGCTTGGTCAGGCGGTGCACCTCACTCGCCTGGTAGATGCTCCTCTCTGATGCCATGAGCTGCGCAAAGCCCACCAGGACTGTCGTGGCAGACTCGCAGTCCAGGAGCAGGCGGGCGCATCGGCTCATGGTGTGGTCGTAATCTGCTGCGAGTCGCTCCTGTAGGAGGCGTTTCCGCGCCCGAGTCTCGTCGCTGGCAGCCGCTGGCCACCCGACGCAGCCGCCTTGTTGGATGATGTCATAGTTCTGCGAGAGGGCTTCCTTGGCGCGGTGAATGATGGAGATGTGATACCTCAGCTGCTCTAGGTGGTCCTGCAGCTGGGCCTGAGTCAACTCCAGCTTGTCCTGGCACCTGGCAATGCTCTCCGCCACGACGTTCAGGACCTGTGACCATGAGAGGAACGAGGTCCTCAGCATACCGGAGAGCAGGAAGAAGGGGTCTTCTTGAATCAGTCGAAGGTCGATCTCGTCTCGTATGACGCTCTGCTTGAGAGGGTGAAACTGATCAAGAGCCTCGGCTTGTTGGGTGCCGGCTCCTTGATCACCCGAGAAGCCGGCGCGGCTCGAGTCTATTGGTACATTGTACGGCACGAGGGGCAGGGTTCCATTGGGCCGCCCGTTTGCGTCGTAGCGATTCCAGGGCAGCCCGGGTTGGTAGAGAACTGCCCGGCCTGGGTCCATCAAGATGATTGCTACTCGCACCGTCAGACCTAATGCAAGCCTCTTGCCAAGAGGGACCAACGTGGGGGGAGACCTACCGCACCATGCCTCGTCTCCCTGTTGTGCCACGGTAAGAGACAGCATTTCTTCCACGCTCCAGACTTGATGGTCATGGACGTTGACCGAGCGGAACCGTGTTGCCCCATACCGTCTCTCGTCCCATCAGGTCCTTCTCGTACTTCATGCATGCGCTCTCAACCTCAGCCTGCTTTTTCCCAATGGAATGCTCTGAAGACTGCGGCACGAGAGACCGTACCAGGCTTGCAAGAGGCACCCTGACCAGGTTCTCCTGGCTGGATGGCACAGTTGGCATCTCGTAAAGCCTGCCTTGTGCCACCAGCTTGGGGTGGGAAAGATGCCCGATAAAGAGCTCGGGACGGATGTCGTACCGCGCCCCAAGAAGCTCAATGCAGCTTGGCGACGGCAGCCCTCGTAGGATGGCTGCACGCGGCCGACTCTGCGCTTGTTCGGAATCGACGGCGACGAAAGGCAGTAGTCGAGGATATACGCCCGGGTCACGAGGTGCCTCAAGCTCATAGAATCGCACATCCTGGAGACTGGTCCCCCGTCGTGTGTTGTCGACGCTGAGATAGTCGACGAGTCTGTCGTAGTAAGGCCTAGCCTCGGGAAACGCGTCATAGCAAGATCGAACAAACTCGAGGTACTTTGACCGACAGTCGGATGCCACCGAGGCCGCTGCTGTGGAAGGCTGGTTCATGTCTGCTGCTAATCTTTGAGTCGATGCTGCAGAAGCTGCCAGTTGGTAGGGTAGCATTAAATACAACACCAGAGCAGGCCTCAGCGGTCTGATGACCTTGCTTCCGCCTGCAGTTGCCTCGTCTGGTCACCTGCTGACTATTTGGTTGGACAGCATCAGGCTGGACCTGGTCCGCTGTGTACCTGGTACCAGCGGGAGGATGTTGGTTCCGTCACCGAGTGTTACACGAATCTTGGCCAATGCCCCAGCCATCCTTTCGCGGTCCCCAGCGGCATCTCGTCCCGCAATGGCTTGAAGGCTGAAACACGCAAGTTCTACACAGCCGGGTGGACCAACAAGCCTGCTTTTGGCAGACTACGGCCAGAGCAAGTCAGACTGAAGCTCTAACCGTGGCTACAGCCTGTTCATGGACCTCAGCCCGTTCCAAGACCAGACCAGTCTCATGACTAGTCGAGATCTTTCGGTACTTTTGTAGAGAATGTAACCTAATAATACACAGTACGTGATGAGTGTCGAACTGGAGCCTGGCATTGAAGCACATGTTATTGGAGCGGGTCTTGGGTCATGATGGCGAGCATGACCCCCAAAGGACACAACCTGACCAGTCATTATGTGCATGTTTGCAGCCATCAAGAAGATCATCCTTGGCGTGGGGTATGCGACGAAAAGTGTTCTGACGGGCTCAAGCATCCGACACGTCATCAAGGCCACCGATGAGGTTATAACTGCGGCTGGCTGCCCCCCTGCACCAGGGACACGAGGTTGATTGAACCCGGCATCTCGATTCTGCCTCGATCACAACATCGCCCAGACAAAATCAACCTAGCATTCCGCCCGCCACACAATCTATCCTACCCAAAACAAAATGCTCCCTCAGCAGGTAAGCTGTCTGTCTTCCCTTTAGCTCATTGACAACTCTAACCATCTCCACAAGTTCGAGCCTACCAGCGTGGCTGGCGTTGGTCTGCCCTGGGCCCAGGCCATTATCCAGAGGTGGGCACAGGACATCCGTGCTCAGCCATGGAAGCAGACTTTCGCAGGCCAAGAGATTGACGAGATCAACCCCAGCCAGCCAGACGTGGCAAAATACGATTCTCAAGCCGCCTGCGATGATACGAACGGCGGAAATTAGACGGCAGATGGCGGTGTCTCAGGTGCTGAATACCTGCTAGTTAGGCACTATATAGCAGCACAGTCATGTTTTGTTTGCTGCTTGGGGCTCTTGAGCCGAAGAACACCATCGTTTTGTATATCGAGGCAGTGTCGTTCGGTAACGACGATCCATAGTACACCAACCACTTTGTAGTCTTGAATAGCAAGAACAAGGTTGCCGGAAGTTGGCCAAACTCCCTCGGTAGCCGCCACGTAAGGAGGCAAGCAACCTTTTCTTCTTGTGCAACCCGAAACGCTCCAGGATGACTTGCTGGGCTTTCGCATCTCTTTGCTCCAATCATGTGCCCCCCTCCCTTCCCCCATTCTTGACCTCAGCCACCGGACTTGTCCGGTGCTCAATGCCACGGGGTGGAGGGCCGAGATGCAACTTAATAAGCGCTGGCGCCCCTCATCTTGTTCCTTTCCCAGCCCTTACGTAGCAGAAAGCGTGAGCGACGTGCAAGGCCACTTGCCGTTTCGCAGTTACCATGACCCAAGGCATCTTCCGCTACCTAGAGTGGCAGGACCTCTACAGAACTGAAAAGCCATTTCAGATTCTCATTGATCTTCCCCAAGATGCCCAAGATCAACGACGCACAAACGTGAGCTTCCATGACGGGGCCGAACAGGAGATTCAAGACGTCAGGGGCCATGCCGATCAGGCCAACATCGACACTCACGGGTTCGCCTACGTAGCCCATGAGACTAGACTGCAAGCCTCAGACTTCCAGAGTAAGGACATGGTTGAGAAGGTCTACTTGCCAGAGTGCGAGAGTCTCCTTCGCGAGGCTCTGGATGGCGTTGGCAGGGTCTACTTTTACAACTGGCTGGCGAGTACACAATGCATGATCCGTACTTACCCAGGAGATCAAGCTAATATATGGTGGTAAAGCTACGAGATAGTAGCACCTCCCCAGAGACTGGCAAAACAGTTGATTTCGGTGACCCTCATTCGAGATTCGGTCCGGCGAGGGTGGTTCACATCGGTCTGCAGTGATTTGATTTCTTTAGCACGTTACAAGTACTGAATCGTGATACAGACCAGACCTCGGTGAGCGCTGTAGAGAGGGTACACCTCGAGCTTCCATCAGAGGCTGATGACCTACTCCGGGGCCGGCTGAGGCTGATCAAGTATGTCCCCCCCCCCGACGCCCCCTCAATGGGCTTTTTGCCAACATCACCAAAAGTTTGTGGCGGCCGATAAATGGTCCGCTCGAAAGCTGGCCCTTGGCTCTGCGCAATGGTCGGTGTGTCTCCGAGGCCAGTTTGGTCGAGTCTGATCGAGTGAGGAGGAAATACACGGGAGGAACAACGTTTGTCCTCGAGGAGCCCGGGCGAAAGTGGTACTACATGAGCGACCAGCAAGACAACGAGGTCGCAGTGTTCAAGAACTTCGATTCTGACCGCACTGTCACTGGATGTAGGATCACTCATCAGCTTTTGTCCAAAGCCAGCTAACAACTGTCGATCCAGACGCACCTCATACCTCGTTCATGTTGCCAAGCCAGTCAGTTGACTCCCGCCCTCGACAAAGCATCGAAGTCAGAGCAATGGTGTTTACGAACCCGATAATAGAGGAGTAGGGGAGGTCATGTCAATGAAGCTGTTCTGATGGGGAAAAGTCGCCTCGATTTGCACGCTCTTGGTTCTCTCTGCTCTGGATAGAAAATACACCATACTCAAGATCATCCAGTTTTGTTACTCCAGGCCTTGGTATTATCAAGAGCATCTATTAATACGAGTAGAGATGCAGGCTCCAATTACACTCAATATAAAACGAGGATGGATTAAAGTGACCATGACTCGATAGAGTTAGAAAACCTGTTTTATAGCCGCATATCAAAGGTTACCTTGGTTACCTAATTCAACTAGGGTTTGATCAAAAGTGGCTTAGTCCAAGTGTATTAAATTATTTATTATATGTCCATTAAAGGTGTTGGTGGCTTATCACACCTACTCGCAGACAAAGGCGACCGGGGTATATATCTCCCTTTTAATTATGCTACAAATCTCAAGGCAATTGCTCCCTCACTGTTTAATATCTTATATACACCTCCAAGTCGTTATATACACCAAAGACCAATGAGTCCTTAGTTTTAGCACGTGACTGCTCGCTCCGGGATAAGTTCGGCTTGGATTCATCACGCGAGGTGGCTTAAGACACCTCCTCATTTTCATCTGTCGAGGGATAAACCTGGGCATCGTCATGCACTAACTTTTGTTCAAACCCCACATACTGCACAGCGTCTAATAAGCGTTGCGGACCCTGCTCACAGATCGGCAATGTCCAGTCCAAAGTCTCCAAAGAGCGACCAGGGCGGAGCGAGGCCCTCGCCAAAGTCGCCACCAAAATCCTCACCCCGAGCACCCGACGAGACGGAGGAGCCGACGACCGAGGCGTCACATCCAACAAATACACAGATCCCCTTTGTGCGTATGAGCCTTGGCAGGGACCGAGCTTCTGCAGGGAAGTTTATTAATCATTCCGGTTCGGTAGGACGAAGACACTGGCGAGGATGGGGATTCCGCGTATGAAGACGATGCCAGGTGAGTGGGAGCAAGCTGCATGGCCTCGTCGTCGGCCTGACCGTTCTTCATTAGCATCCTCTCGTCGACAGCCTCTCTCTCGGAGAGCATCTTTGACTACCGCAGCATCCACGGGCGGACGTTCCAGAACTCAAAGACAACCGAGTATTGGGGCCCCAACGACGATAGACAGAACAACGGCCTGGACATTGCTCACCACTTCATGGTCATGCTTAAGGGCGACCGCCTGTTCGAGGCGCCACTCACCCGTCTATCTCAAGTTCTCGACGTAGGCACAGGCACGGGCATATGGGCCATCGACATGGCCGACGCGTATCCCTCGGCCGAGATCATCGGGACCGACATCAGCCCAATCCAGCCGACGTGGGTGCCTCCCAACTGCCTTTTCCAGATCGAAGACGCGCAGCTTGAATGGACATTTCGCCCAGAGACCTTTGACTTTGTCCACATCCGAGCCCTCTACGGTAGCATCAGCGACTGGGGCGAGCTGTACCAGCAGGCGTATAAGGTCCTGGTGCCGGGCGGGTGGTTCGAGGACATGGAGATCAACATCCATCTGCACAGCGATATCCCCGCCATCAGAGACGACCCCGACCACATCTTCAAGCGCTGGGCCAAGGTATTCTGGGAGGCAACGGACCGCATGAACAAGACGCTCCGCATCGCCATGAACGGCACCATGCGCAAGCACATGGTCGAGGCCGGGTTCGAAAACGTGGTGGAAAAGACGTATCAAGTGCCATGTGGTGCGTGGAGTAGCGACCCGAGGATGAAGAAGATCGGGGCCTATAACCTCGCCTTTATGGACGAGAGCCTGGAGGGATTCGCCTTGTTCATGCTGAAGGAAATAATGGGGTGGGAGTACGCGGAGGTACAGTTGTTCGTGTTGGAGATGCGCAAGGCAATCCGGAATCCCAAGATTCGGCCGTACTATCTCATGTGAGTGGCTTCCCAGGCCTGTTGCCGTGGTTGAAGGGCCGGCAACACATGTTAAAGACTCTTTTGCTTACACACTCGGCAGGACCAATGTTTATGGACAGAAGCCCGGCGCGACTGCATAGTGCATTAGCTGCCAGCCGGCAACGTGTTGGGCCTTCTCTTCTCACAAACATTCGCGGATCTAAACCCTCCTTTCTACACGCCTTGGGTACAATGGACCACAGTATCTACATCATGCAAATCACTCACTTGCCAGCCAGGTTGGATACCTTTCGAAGGGGGCGTTCGATTTGGGGAGGATCAGCCCGCTAGCCTACGTAAACTGGAGTCAGGGTGTGAATGTCTGGCGCAGCTCAGCTAGAGAGCCTCATTACCATGCCTTTTCGGCCCTGCGAGCGCTTGGGTATTATCAAATAAAGTCAATCGGACATCAATCAATGGTTCGAACGAATACATGGAGTGGGATAACAATATTATTACTATTAACGTATCGTGCAAAACACCAATGCCCGGCCTCGAAAGCAAACAATCTTGACAGACCACGCTCAACTACAGCTCCCCTCGTAGATGTGAGAAATCACGCCGTTCGCTCCATGACTTGCACCCACATATCGGATATAGCAAACAGTCCGAGGGAGTTGCGTGCATCCCAGGGCTTTGTTGGGTTGATGACGGCCAGGTCAAAGTTGCGCATGAGCTACATCATATCGGTCAGCATATCAATAGTGAGGGTAAATGAGAATGGGCGAGTAGGGAGGGTATTTTCACCGACCTCAAAGATGGTCTTGCCAAGCTCATGATGAGCCACAGGCTTGCCCAAGCACTGAAACTTGCCATGCCCAAAGACGAGCTCGTTGGTGCGAACCATGGCAGCCAATTTATCAGAGTCCGCAGTCAACCATCGCTCAGGCCTGAAGGCTTTTGCGTCCTTCCCATAAATCTCTTCGCTAAAGTGCATGGCATGTGCCGAGTACCCAATGTAGACGCCCCCTGGCAAGAATACACTCTCACCATTGACGACAACGGTATCTCCGCATGGCGGAGTGTCACGAGAGAAGATATTGACGGCAGGCGGCCAGATTCGGAGGGCCTCGCGGATCACGGCCTGGAGATATTGACACTGCTTGGCTTCGGCGGTGGAGATGATGCCTTTGCCAGCTGCTGGAGCCTTGCCCGTGCGAACAGTGTCATCAACCTCTTGCTGTAGCTTTGTATACACCCTGGGGTTCGTTATGATGTGCAACAGAGCCGCACGAATGCCGGTGGATGTCGTGTCGGCACCCGCGATGATCTGCTCAAGTGCCTCGGTGCGCAACTCGTCTCCCGACAAGCCGTGGCGGATAAACGAGGCCAGCATGTCGGATCGTTTGTCTGTAGGGTTGCTAGTACGCTCTTCAACATAACGGAAGCATGTCGCCATCATCTTGCCAAAGCCATTGTTGTCCTTTGGCGACGGTGCGATGAAGGTACCGATGAAGGGGGCTTGGGCAAGCCAGCTGATACCCATGGCGAGGGCCTTGTTGCCAATAGCAAGACCCTCCTCGCTCGACTGGAGATATTCATCAACGTCCGAGTCGGTCCGAAGCATACCGAATGTCTTGCCTAGGCCGATACTGCTGATCACGTCGAGGGTGAAGTATTGAACCTTTTGGGCGAGGTCCATGGGAACGACATGGTCGGGCGAGGAGATATACTTGGAGCGAATAAGGTTGATGAACTCTTGGACTTGCTCATCGACCGAGTTTTCGAGGTCCAGGTTTTCTCTTCCGGAGTACTAACCATGTGAGTGATATTTCAAGCGACGAACGAGGGGATTGCATCCAACTCACGCCCGGGGCCATCTGCTTCCTCCGCTGCTCATGCTTTTCGTTATCTGTCTGGCTAAAGACATTGTCCCTCCGGTGCTCGATACGGCACGCATTGTAATACCAGTCGGACCGCTTGTAGCCGGGCTTGTTGTTGACATGGATCCAAACTTCGGGAGATGATGTAATCAGGATGTTGGGGGCCACTCGGGCGATAGGGCCTGAAGTTTAGCGGAGTGTTAGTGATGCTGACCTATCTTGAAACAGCCCGGGTTTGAGACATGGAACGCAACGCTGCGGGCTTCTCACCGTATTTCTGATTAGCTTCCGCGTACCATTCGTGGCAACGGTTCTGCAGCATGGCCCAACTATGGGGCCAATCGGTAAAGCCGGCCCATCGGGGACCGCCAAAATGTCTCAGTCTGGCATAGGATACCAACCTCTTGGCGATGAACAGCACCAGGAGGCCACAAAGCAGGGGCGTGATATGCCCGGAGAAGGCGGCTAGAATTCCCATTATGCGCGCACCACAGCGAGGAGCAACAGCCAGAAGACGACACGTCTCAATCAGAGTACCGGGGGCCTGTTTCTGAGCCAGTACCTTCGGGCTGATCTTGGCAATCCCACTTGGGGAGAACCCACGATATGGTTTGAGAAGAAGCCTGAGGGTTGAAGTTGATCCTCACAGTGTGGATGGAGACGGGATGGATTTGCTTTTGGGGGGGCGGGTATGCGAGCGGGATGGAACAGGGGTCGAAGTCAAAGCGGAGAAGGTTTGGCTTGATCCGATCAATCACGGAGCAAGGATAATCTGCTTCTCCGAAGCTTTGAATTCGCCGAGTCATGATTGGTGCCCCCCTTTTTTCTCACCGCCTGCCTGATGCGGCTCATGCTCTAGTTCTGCCGTGAGTGTTTCTATCCTAAATGCGGTTGGGACAGAAAAGCAACGTAGGAAATTAAATACATTCTAAATAATAGAAGTAAACTAATAACGACCGTGCTAAATTTAGCAACTATATATAGCATTAATGAACTTTAGAAATCTATCTTTAAGCAATTTAATTTAAGCAGAGCTGTAGTATATATATCTTTTTAAGAGTTATTCTAGATTAGTGTCCTGCTACCCTATAGCTGCATCCCGGCCAAAGAGAGAGGTCGCTTGATGCCTTAGATCTTACACTACTTAGTAGAGCTTCCATGACTCACGCCAGCTATTTATAGGATGGAAGGTAAGTAAGGCGGGATAATAACGAAAAGAGTCGCTGAGGAGTCACGGCATGTCTCAGAAGATCTCAATTGCAAACTACTCATAAGTTATGCCACTTGAATTAGCTTCTTAGACGATGACGTCACCCAGTCCCTGTCAGTGCCTTCTGGCGCGAGAGCTTTTGTATGTACTATACAGTCAAAATGTTCATACAATAAACATATGGAATACACACGGAGGTCATGCGGTGGGTGGCAAAGCTCTGGTCTGAATCTAGGTTTCCATACTTCTATCTTTATTGGTCTAATTTGGGGGCCTTGGATTTGTGTCTCAGTTATCGCTCGTTCACTTCCTACAGACACTATTCACTGATCATTAATTCCGGCAATTTCCTTCCTTGTGCGATACTGTAGAGGATTTGCACCCATTTATCAACAGTAAGACTGGTGATACCTCTTACGGGCGCTCCCAGTTATCGGTACCAGCGGCGTGGGTCAGACTCGGCCAGGGATATAATTTCGGCGGCGAAGCACCAGCCGAAGGTATGTACCTTGAAGCCAGGGGGCGATTCCTTCATGTCTGTATAAGCGAGGACCCAGTGCTCGGTTAAGGTTGTGTCGTGTCCTGCAGGAGCGTACAATGACTCGTTCGGGAAAGGTGCAAGGCTTGGGATTAAATGACGAGGGATGACATCAACCAATTAAAGCCAAGCTCGTAAGGAGGACCCATTGGCTGGGATGAATATCGATGTCCGACAACCCATGCGAAGCTCAGACAACTTGTCGCAGATAAGAATGGTAATTTGAGGCTATTCTAAGGGCACTGCTAACCTCTGAAGCCCGAGGATAACTGCTATGTGCTGAATCATTTCTATGCGCTGAATCAAGTAGAAGGATCTCACCTGATGGTTGCGAACTCCGCATGTTCACCTCTGCATTTCTAGCTTCTTGCTCTGAAATGACATCTGCTCACTCCTTATTCCCCGCCCACTTCCAACTTTGTATGACCCCTGCTCATTTTCAACCTTGTAATAGAGCCGACGAACCCTTTTTGGTTGAGAGTCGGCAAACCTGACCGACGATCTGTATCCTATCCGTATGTCGGCCCGTCTTTACTTCCTGCCCAAGAGTGGCGGATCAGGCTTGGCATGATAAGCACGACGCTCTGCATCCGATAATGACGCGGCAAGAAGGAAGATGATCAACATTGAGCATATATCGAATGTTACATTTCGTAGCGAGTCTTGGTTCCACAACTCCGCACTCTCCACTATGGCGAGAAGGGCAAGATACGACGTCTAGAAGCGGGTTAGCCCAAGGACAATGATGTGACGGGACCGAGTACCGCTACCACCTACCAGATAAGGGCTATGAAAGACTATTTGGTCTCTGCTGATTACAAAAGTTCCTAAAAGTCTTGGGGCGGGGAACCCTGCGCAAAGTGTCGGGCTGACGACCCGGTGTTGAGATACGGACAGGGATTCCGATTCGAAAATGCGGATTACTCTCCCGATGTAACAAACTAACTTTATCTGCTCTGTTGGCCTTGGGAGCCGTCCGGTATAAATGAGCCTGACGTGCGGTCCTTCGGTGTCCAGCAAGCAGGCACTGTGAGCTGCTGGCTTCTGTCGCACCGTCTTGACCTGTCTCGAGAGGTCTTCTCACGTCATTCAAAATGGCTTTATCATCGCTAGTCGGTAATCTTGCCAACTCATGGGGATCACTCTCTCTTATAAGTGACTCCGTGAATATGTCCATGGCAGATCATGTCCTCCGCGTCCAAGCTGATCTCGGTGAACTCGGAGAGTTCTACAACATCGATATCTCACCTCGTCGCTACGAAGCCCTTGACAACTACCACAACGGCGAGCTAGATCTCCTCAGCAACATCGACTTCGATGCGCTAGACCAGGAGGGAAAAGTAGACTACATCTTGCTCCGCACCTTTCACACCCGGCAGCTCAACAACCTAGAGCGTCAAAGATCCTCGCAGGGAGAGTTTGAAGTTCTGCTGCCATTTGCGGACGAGCTCGTTGGTCTTCTCGAGGCTCGTCAGGATGTTGAGCCAATGGTGGCTAAAGATAGTGCCAAGGCACTCAACGACATTCAAAAGACCATAGCGGAGGCACAGACCAAAGTGGAGGGTGGCAAGTTCAATGTCACCGAGACGACCGGCTATCTCGCGTCAAAAGCTATCAAGGGACTCCTTGAGCACTTGGGGGAGTGGTACACCTTCTACTCTACGTACGACCCTCTGTTCGACTTTTGGGTCACAACACCCTGGCAGGCGGCCAACACGTCGCTTACAGAGTATCTGACTGTTGTCGAGACGAAGCTGGCAGGCATGCACCAAGAGGGTGGGCAAGACGCCATCGTGGGCGAGCCCATTGGCCGTGAAGGCCTGGAAATCGAACTCGAGGCTGAAATGATACCGTACACCTCCGAGGAGCTGATTGAGATTGGCAACCAAGAGTTTGAGTGGTGCGAAAAAGAGATGATTGCGCAATCCAAGGCCCTCGGTTTCGGCGAAGATTGGAAGGCCGCTTTGGACCACGTCAAGAACGACTACATGGACCCTGGCAAGCAGACCGAGCTCGTTCGTGAGTTGGTCGTCGAGGGCAGCAACTTTGTGACTGAGCGCGATCTTGTTACTGTTCCACCGCTCGCCAACTCGACGTGGCGCATGACCATGATCGATGCCGAGCGCCAGAAGGTGTCTCCTTTCTTCCTCGGTGGTCCTGTGATCTGGGTCTCCTACCCGGTGGTGGAAATGGAACACGATCTGAAGCTCATGGTCATGCGAGGAAACAACAGGCACTTTGCTCGTGCGACGGCCTTTCACGAGATGTTTCCTGGCCATCGTCTGCAGCTGTACATGGCGGACAGGTACAACTCCCACCGAAAGGACATATTCGACACCCCATTCTTCGTCGAAGGCTGGGCGCTCTACTGGGAGATGCTCTTCTACGACAGAGACGACTTTCACACCTCACCAGAGGGTCGAATCGGGGCTCTTTGGTGGCGGATGCACCGGTGCTTGCGCGTCATATTTTCCCTACGGTTTCATCTGGGAGAGATTAGTTCCCAAGATGCTGTCGACATGCTAGTCGAGAGAATTTCACATGAGAGAAGCAACGCAGAGGGAGAGGTGAGACGGTCCCTTGAGGGTAGTTACTCACCACTGTACCAGGCCGGGTATATGCTGGGTGCCCTCCAGCTGTGGAAGCTGAGGGAGGTCGTGGTGGACGGTGGGAAAATGTCAGAGAAGGAGTACCATGACGCTATCTTGAAGACGGGTAAGATGCCAATTGAGATGGTCAAGGCCTTGGTCGTTGAGGACAAGCTGTCCCGCGACTTTCAGACGACGTGGAAATTCTACGACTTTGACTAGGCGCAAGAGTTTCAGCAAGGGGTAGCCGTGCAAGGAAGATTGATGAGTGGCGTGTTTGGGTTGAGTAGGAAAACATCAGTTCAAAGAACACAGGTCATTCATGACTAAAAGAACTCGGCAGTTCTGCTACGGAGACATGTTCGGCCTTGCAGGAAATTCAATATTGCACGAGCCTCGTGTTATCTTAGTGCGATCTTTTGTGTGACCGTCATGGTCACTCGAGACACTCGCACCAGCCAAGAGACGGCAACCAAGCGAGACAGTGAAATAGATGAAGCATCACAGCAGTACCATAACAGCTCTTTGTCTGTCTACAACATCTTGATAAACCCGCTAGAACAGACAGAAGCATAGCGAAGAGGCTTCGTCCAGGAACTTGACCGTCAGATCTTGTCTTGCCGTGGTTGTCAGCGGCCTCCGCATATTTCGCGACAGAAAATCTCTGGCCCTGGTGAAATGCTGCCCAAACTGACTCAATCCCTCAAATCTATCCAGAATCCACTGTCGATGTATTTCATCGTCAGTCTCGAGGGCGACTATGAACAGAGGATGTGCAATCCGCAGCATCGCCGAGTCTCCTCCGTGCCGAAACCCCTGCACGGCTAGGCTGGTGATGATTCGGAGCGCATTCTGCTGCTCTGCGCTCGATTCCACTTCAGGCCGCTTCTCACGGCTGATGCGGAGGAATTTGAGGACCTCTGCGTAATAGCTCGGAACTATCCATCGTATGTTTGCCACCAGTCGATGCGAGTTGTCTGTGTCGACGGAGAGGCCGATAGCTACCTCGAGAAGGTCTGCGTATCGCTGACCAAGATGATGAATTGCAGCTTCAACGTCGGAGATGAATGGAGCTGCGGCGGCGTTATCAATATGGGCTACAACGCCTGCTAGTTTCGACACCATGAATCGTAATTGGGTACACGCCCCCAACAGGTCATATACACTTCGATTCTCTAGATCGTCGACCATCTCCGTTTGTGGATATCCATCTCCCCATACAGTCCGATATAGAGGGTTGGAGTATTGCTCCAGGCGGTTTAGGTTGTCCATCAGCCCCGAATGAGCACTCTTGCTGGTATCGCCATCGGTGGTCATCATCTTGTGGAGTGTGCCCGTGACCTGACCGCCTAGGCCGTAGAAGGAAGCTGAAGCGTCCATGCCGCTGATGCGGGCTAGAAGTCGGGCTGAGTATTGTGACAACTGGGTGCTGGTATCAGGTTTGGCTATCCGCATTAGAGCGCAACCTCGGCTCTGGTGTTCTCGGCCCGGGGAGGATGACAGCTCGCGCAACACGTGGCCATAACGACGCTCAATAATATGTGAGACCCCAACGAGATGAGTGGAAAGGCCTTGGCATCGAGAATCGCCGTGGATCTGCTCGTACATTATCATGAGAAAGAGAGTGCTGGTAAGGACGTCGAGGTCTGTGTGGGCGGAGGCTCCCTCGTTGGCCACGATACTAGCCATGGCCTGCAGAGCGGCCGAGTAATGATGGAGACCAATAGAGCGGTGCTTTGATGGAGACGCTTCCTCCTGTTCCCCAGGTAGAGTTGCTGGGTCTTGCGACCTCTGCCGCCTAAAGTCAATTCCACGGCATCCGATTGCCAACACCATGTGCATTAGCAATGCGTCATCCGTGGCGATCTGTAACATGATCGAGAAGACCGAGTAGGCTGGATTCTTGGTGATGTACAGCGGCGCAAACGAATCCCGGAAATATCTGATAGCCTCGAGCTCTTGGCTGTTCAAGACTAAGCCGCAAGAGGCCTCGAATTGCGGCAAATCCGATGATATAGGGAGCGTGGTAGATGCCCTGACGGTCTGTCGGTGTCGATAGGCATCGGATGATGCGCTGATTGAGCCCCCAAGCCGTAGCATGTCTGGCATGGGCCTAGTCTCCGGGGCACAGCGCGTCGACAAATCGAGTATGGCATAGTGTCCCCCTACTCTCGTCGACGGCGAGCTGCCCACTCGAGAGCGGGCTCGAGGAGAATAGTCACATTTCAGGCCTAGCCGAATGCACCGTCCACATACCGGCCGCCCCTCATCGCACTTTACTTTCTTGCCGCGGCAAGTCCAACAGCCGTTGCGGGATCGTGGACCTGATCGGCCAAGTCGAGGGGTCAGAGGGGATCCCGCTGAACTTGGTGGAGAGCGGCTGGATCGCTGCAGGCCGGATGGATCCATGTCTTGACCTAAATAGGATCATAGCCGAGTTTTTCAGTCCTGGAGGCAAATCAAAATAGCTAGCCGATAGCCGGTAAGCGCAGAGTATGAGAATGGAGGACTCGAGGTTGATGAATCCAGGTGGCGATGTTGGATGGGGGTCCTGGTCGGGCGTCGGCTATTTAAGCGGGACTGATAACTAGCATGCATGCAGATCTGCTCCGTATCATGGGGTCGAGCGACGCGCTAACCGAAACCGAGGCTGCTGTGGAAAAGACGGGGTTGATAGCAACCAGGATCGAGATTCCGAATTCCGATGATGCAAAGACAGCGGGACTCGAGTATAACTACCGCTGGCTGAGATGTCGGAGCTCCCTGCTCTCGGAAATATGGATCAAAATTACTCTTTCTTGCCTTTTCTGTTTCTCAACCGTGAATCGCAACAATGGCAGTCATCTTTGAGCCAGCCTCAGTGGGATATCCTGTGGCACAAGATACCACACAGGGTCCTTATGGCACAGCAATCCCGGACACCACCCAGTCGGACAAGGCCCGGGCCGACGCTGCTAGAGCCATCATCAACACGACTCTAGATCGGCTTGATGGGGCTCTGCACAAGGTCAACACCGCCCTCCACTTGAACCCGGAAACCGCCTACCAGGAGGTCTTTGCGCACAAGACGTCGACAGAGTTTCTGGAAGACCGCGGCTTCGCTGTTCAACGACACGCCTGGGGCCTAGACACGGCTTTTGAGGCTGCGGTCGGCGATCAGGGTCGTCAAGTCATATTTTGCGCCGAATACGATGCACTCCCAGATATTGGGCACGCATGTGGTCACAATCTGATCGCTACAGCCTCGCTCGCCGCCTTCCTTGGTGCGGCTCAGGTGCTGAGTGATCTCAAGATCCCGGGACGCCTTCGCATCCTGGGCACTCCTGCCGAGGAGGGAGGGGGGGGCAAGATCAGGCTCATTGAAGCTGGGGCCTTTGACCCGCCCGAAGATGTTGCTGCGGCCATCATGTCCCATCCGACGGGCTCGGGGCCGAACAGAAAGGGCGAGCAGTATGACGGCCTCGCTGGAACGAGACTTATCGCGAGCTACAAAATGCGCGTTGAGTTCCGCGGCCGCACTTCGCACGCTGGTGCAGAACCATGGAAGGGCGTCAACGCTCTGGATGCTGCTGTTGCGGGCTATGTCAACGTCTCGATGCTGCGCCAGCAGATTCAACCCGACGAACGTGTCCATGGAGTCTTTGACGTCGGTGGGACCGTACCCAATGTCATCCCGGACTATGCTAGCATGAGCTGGTGCGTACGCAGCCCAACTCATTCTCGCTGCGAAGCACTTGTGGCTCGCGTCAAGGCGTGTCTTGAAGCTGGAGCCAAGGCAGCAGGCTGTGAGATCAGCTATGAGGTGTAAGTGACAACCTGACCAACTGGCAACTGCGCGCCTGCGATGGCAAAAAGCTGATGGGAAGATGATTAAGAACACCGGCATATAGAGATCTCCGCATAAACTCTGCGCTGTGCAAGGCTTATGTTGACGACATGGCGAAACTCGGGCTCAAGGTCGAACAGGAAGACCACGTTCCTTTCGAAGCATCCACGGATATGGGCAATATCTCCTACCTAGTGCCGAGCTTCCACGGCGCATTCCCCATTCCTACACCTCCCGATGTGTCAATGCATAACTCGAAATTTGCTGCTTGTGCAGGGACCGAGGAAGCACACGAGTCGGCAATTAGGTGTGCCAAGGGCATGGCGATGCTGGCGATCCGGGTGTTGACAGAAGACGGGCTTGCGAGACGGGCTCGGCGGGATTTTGAGAAGACCAGTGAGAAGGAATAGATAGCTGGCGGATGACCATTTCGGATTTTCGTAATTGGGAATATTTGAGATTGAGATAATTCCAACGCCGGTGGTGGAGAATATAGATCGCCTGGATAGCAAGACCTGATCCTCAACGACATGCGACATCCATAGCATTGAGATTAATGTAGGGCAGGGGGATAGGCCGAGGGACGCTTGACGGATAAAAGTTAAGGCCTCCAGAGATAAGGATTCCATTGTCATCGGTACTGCTTTTAGGTATAACCCCCTATAGATAATGGCCACATACTAATAACACCCGTGGACCTCAAGGCTACTAAGCCTTCTATATGTTTAGGGGATCCTTCTGTATTTTTAGCGCCAACCCTTGCGAGGGAACCGGGTACATTTTCCTATTTCGTGATGTACAGACGGCGGAAAGGTTGGAGCATCTTTACTGGGGTCACCTGGGGTAAACCGCTCCCGTCTTCCCCGCTCCGGCATGTTTTATCGGCATATAGATGTCGTCAGCGATTAACACCCTTGAATGATGCATGATAGTGGTCTCCATCTCTGGTCGGCTATCCTCGTCGGCTAAATCCCTAATCCGGTTAGCAAACGTCCTCCATACCAGCCGCTCTCTTGATCGTGCGGCCCTATCTCAGCCTGCCAACGCCACGCCCTTCCCCTGGATGTGCTTAGACAGGTTGGATGCGTGTATCAGAGAGGGCGGTGATAATGTTCATGGTCCAATTGGCGTGTATGGCATCGTAACACCGGCATTTAGTACACCAAGGCACGCTGTAGCCATCTATAAGTTCTTCACCATCCTCACCCCAACTTGGTCCTGTGGAGTCCCTTCTTAACCAACATTCACAATATTCTATTCTGCTTTTCAATTCCAAAGGCTTTCTTGGTGGCCCCAATAGTCGGTACCATGGCACAACTCGAAACCGTCAAATCCATCGATGACTCCAAGGATCACCCAGAAGGCACCTTCGTCCATGATCTCGAGTCGATTGCAGAGGGTGCAGTGGTCGGTCAGGACCTGACGGCAGAGCAGGATCGCAAGATTCTTCACAAGATTGACAGATGGTATTAAAAGTTCCCTGTTTCTCAGACCTGGATTTGACTGACACACCATCATCTCAGGCTGCTCCCTGTTATGGCGACCGCGTACCTCTTCCAGTTCCTGGACAAATCGTGTCTCAGCTACGCTGCCATTCTTGGAATCCAGGAGGATCTCAACCTTGTCGGAGACGACTACTCATGGTCCAGCGCGATATACTACTTTGGATATCTTGTTGCTACGTACCCTATTTCAGGATTCTTGCTGGTTCGCCTCCCTCTGGCAAAGGTCTTGACTGTCAGCATGTAAGGAATTCTTGTCATCGTCTCCCCTACTACCGACTGTCGACCCCTGGCAGGACGCAACTCTCAAGTTCTTCCACTGATTGTGATCTTCCAGGCTCATCTGGGGAGGCATCTTGATGCTCACTGCCGTCTGTGCCAATCCAGCAGGGCTGATGGCCAATCGGTTCTTTCTGGGAGTGGCTGAAGCTGGCATGGCCCCTGGCCTTACCATGATGATCGCCATGTGGTACAAGCGATCTGAACAGCCCTTGCGCCAAGGTGCTTGGTTTCTGGGCAACACGTGCGCCGGTCTTTTTGGTGGGCTCATGGGCTACGGCCTCGGTCACATCACTAGCATTTCCCCTTGGAAGGTGTGTATTATGTTCACTGTTGGCGCCCTGCCGCCTCTTGATATTGAATCAACTTTTAGGCAATTTTCCTCGTCTTCGGAGCAGCGACGATCGCCTTCTCAGCTGTGGCCTTCTACATCATGCCCGATACTCCACTGAATGCCCGCTTTTTGACCAAGGAAGAGAGGGTGCAAGCCGTCGCCCGGGTCGAGAGCAACATGACGGGCATCAAGAACGACACGTGGAAGAAGTATCAGGTTGTTGAAGCCCTCTGTGACCCGAACGCCTGGTTCGTGGTTCTCATATATCTCGCCTCCAACATTCCCAACAACGGATTGGTCACTGTAAGGACCTTGAATGAGCCTCATCGGCTCAAGTTGCTGACCAGCTGCTAGTTTAGCACGATCATTGTCCGTGGCCTCGGATTCTCAACGTTGAAGACATTGCTCGTCAATATGATAAGCTTCGTATTCCAACTTCTGTTTGTCCTCATTTCCACAATCGGAAGCTCCCGCCTCCCAAACACTCGACTGTATTTCATGATGTTCAACCTCGTTGTCAGTATCCTCGGTGCCGCGATCGTCCGGGAGATTGACCCTTCGCACAAATGGGCTCGGACGATGGGAAATGCATTGACAATCTCGTACACTGCAAACTTCCCTCTCACAATGGCCATGACCTCGAGCAACTTTGGTGGATTCACAAAGAAAACCACAGTCACGGCAATGGTGCGTACTCGTCCCTGGCAGTGTATGACATGGCTGACCATTCGAAAGACCTTTATAGCCTACTGCACCTCCAATATCGTGGGCCCTCACCTGTTCTTCGCGCGAGAGGCTCCAGGTTACAAGTCGGGTTTCCTCGCCATCATGATATGCTTTTCCGTCGCCGTTGTCCTCTGTGTGATGCAGCGTATCTACCTTATCCAGGAGAACAAGAAGCGAGATCTCGTCGATGAGACACTGGACGTTGCGCCAGGAACCCTGAACTTGATGGACAAGACCGACAGGGAGATACCACAGTTTCGATATGTATACTAGGTGTTGTCTCGTGACTTGCAGCGCAGCTGTGAAGATCAAATGCGGCTTGAGGCATCCATCTCAGGCTCGCATCCGATCTGAGATGTGTCGGACTGCCCATTATGCCACCAAAATTCTGTTCCTTGGGAAGGCGAATGATTCCAAGGGGAGCCTCTCGAATGTCTGGCATTTCGAGGGGATGGCACAGTATGGGAATCATGGCGAAGCCACAGAGGGTCATGGTAACACGCGACCGGCAGAGCAACAATGGTCTATATTCTATTCTAGGCTACTTTTCTAGCCCTTGTAGCCTCTTTGTCCCGTCTATAATCGCCTGCGCAAAGGTGCCTCTAACCCCAGCCTTCTCAACCGTCAATATCCCTCTGATGGTCGAACCCCTGGGCGACGAGACACTTTCCCTGAACTGAGCCGGATTCTCTCCCTGACGCAGTACCTCAGCCATTCCCAATAGGGATTGTGCTGCCATTTCCAGGGCTTCAGATCGTCGAATCCCTTCCATCACGCACCCATCCAGAATGCCATCCAATCCCACAGACAGCATAGCCATCGATGACCCGACCAAGATGGAGCCAATGTCGAAAACATCTGTAGCCAAAACCTTGACCTGCCCAATTTGTTCAAAAATCCAGGTCAGGGTATCTCCCAACTCTGGAGGGAGCGAGGCATTCTCCTCGATGATGGTCATGGGCTGACGAACCCGGGCTGCGACGTTGGGCATGGCCCGAACAACGTAGGGCTTGTGAGCCGGCAGAGAGTCTCTATAAATGTAGCTCTCGAGGACCTCGGGCGTCTTGCCTCCCAGAACGCTGATCAACAACTTGCCGGCGAGGGCGTCTTGGACCCCGTCCTCGCCCAGGATCTCCTCAGCCATGTGCGGCTTGCAGCCCAAAATGATAATGTCGGCTTCCTTCATGGCCTGGATGTTGTAGCCCTGCGCCACGTGAAGTCGAGCATCTTCAGACGTGAACTGGGCTCGGAGACGGTCCGCGGATGAAGCAGTCTTTGTGCTGACGATGAAGCGAGAGATCCGAGGGTTGGTGTGGGATCGCGTTGCGTCCAAGAGGCCGCTGAGGATTGCAGAACCCATGTTGCCTGTTGCGTTGTTACCATTCCATTTCTTCATGACGACAAGAGTCATAGGCTACCGCATCCGACGATGGCGAGTGTCTGGTTGAGCGCCATGGCTGCGGTGGACAATGGTCGATATCCAGCACGGTTTAGCACCAAATGATGGCTTCAATTGTGGTATCGCAGCAGACAGCACAGCCCGTCTTTTGTCCAGGCCGCCCTCTCGGTAATTAAACTGGTTATCCAAACTTTCGAATCGGCAGAAAAAAACCAGCTCCCTTGGCGGCTAGACCTCATCAAGCAAGGATTGCAGGCCCTGGGTTCATCTTCATGCGGGGAAAAGTACAAACAGCGGAGGTCTGGTGTCGCCAACTGAGGGGATGCCACTGCAGCCAGTGCATGAATCAGAACTCGTGCCCCGATCTCGGGTTGACAGTGCCCAGCAAAGGGCCGTTCATTCGTCAAGAGCAGCTTATCAGTGGGAACGCGGGGGAGAACGCCACGAGAGAGCCGCTTATCTTCGGAACCTGGTTCATTAGCCTTCTCTACCTTGCAATCTTGTTAACGAGGGTGGCTTATCGAAGTCTATGCCGCCTAATTAGAGATAGCCCAGTTGATGACGAAACATCACCTGGTTCGGCTCTGGCAAAACTTTGCAGCTGTCGCCGCTGAGTCTCAAGACCCTTCGACCACAACCACAACCGCATCGCGACTGAAGGGGGGCTTCAACTTGTAGCCCGGAGCTAAGCCCGGCCTTTTGGCTTCGGGTTCGAGGATGCGCAGCCGAAAGACTTTCACAGGCTGCTGGACATGTCGGGCGCGACGGCTCAAGTGCGATGAGGGCAAACCAGAGTGCACCCAGTGCCGCGCCAAGGGGGTTCGCTGCGAAGGATACCATACGAGACTTCAGTGGATGCGACCAAACTCCATCTACGGGCCTCACAAGAATGACGTTCCAGCCGACGGCCAGGGTCTGCAGAGGAGAAGACTTCTCCCTGGTACGGAACCCCCACTGCGCTCCTGACGTGCCTGCAGCTGACCATTCTAGCTTCGCGATTGAAACGTCTCAGTATCGAGGCAGCGCTGTCTGACATTGAGCAAGCTGCTTCTCAGTCAGAGCCAAAATCGTGTGGCCCATTCTCGGTCTTCAGCCTGGACAGCGCCGATGAGGAGCCAGGGCCTCTCCCTGTCGCCTTTGAGCCCATTGAACTGCCAGCTGAACTGGTTGACGCTGGGGATCTGGCTCCGCCATTGTCCGATGGATCCTTTAATGGCGATGACGTGATCGGACTCGATGTCTCTGATGATGCTCCCGCTCTGGATCTTCAATGCACGTTTGTCAATGAGGCGCCGGCTCAGGAATATCTTGAAGAGATGACGACTAATAGCCATGGTCCGCAACAGATGGATGGTAGCATCGCTACACCGACCATCATCAGTCCTCAACGGGACCGAGATCAAACTACCGAGGCGGAAGACCAGTGCTCTGTGACGACACTTAGCCACCAGACACCGTCTGAAGCAGCCGGGACCACCTATGTTCATCGTTCTGCTGAAGGGGAGCCACCCGAAGATGTCTTCCTGAAAGCAGAAGTTAAGCACCTGCTCCGCAACTACGCCAACAATGTCCTCCCCATATTTAGCCCCCTCGACCGTTCAACCTCTCCCTGGAGAAGCTTCCATCTCTCCCGCGCTCTCCAGGGCAGCATAGAACTCGAGATCCTGAATGATGCACCACGGTCGAGGAGAGCCCTGTTGCACACTATCCTGACCATTAGCGCGTACAACCTGCGAAATGTTCACTCCTCCGATAGCGAAACCAGCCGCAAGTGGAGTCATGTGGCCTCTCACTACAAGTGCGAGGCTCTGAACTTGCTGGAGACGTGTGTAGGCGACTCGGCTGCCGACCTTAGCCACTCTGTCTACAACGAGCTTCTGGCAGCAATGCTATGCATGGTCACCATCGATGCAAGCGTTCCAACACGAAGCCCTCAAGATGGCATGTACTGACAAGAGTTCAGGTTATTGCAGGGGAAACGAGCACCTCTGAAATCCATCTACAAGCCTCCGAGACTTTGATCAGAGCACGCATCGCGAGGTGTGGCGATTCGATCTTGGATGTCACCAAAGGTCTACACGTAATATTCCTATATCTCAGGACAATGCAAGAAGCGACCAAGTTGCTGTGCGACCAGCCTCAGCAGAGCCCAGGCTCCATGAGCAGCCCACGCAGCGGCCACCAGGATCCAGAAGATGTGGCAGAGCTCATGTTCTCTGCACAGCCTCCTCAAACCTTTGACAGTTGGTCCCTGGAGATGATATACGGGTTACCAGAGAGTCTCCTGCTCCTGCTCCGAAAGGCAACTAGAATACTGCGGTATAGCAGCCAGTTTGCATCCGGCAACGACGCAGACACGTCAGACTTGGCCCTGAAGGTGAAGATTCAAGAGTTGGAAGACGAAATCCTGGAATGGCCTGTCGAAGAGGCGGTCGCTCGGCTGGATTCGGCACCAGCCTCCGAGGGCAATCGACTCGTCATGCAGCATTATACGCGAGCTCTCCACCAGGCAATAATCATATTCTATAGCCGCAAGGCTCGGAACGTGCACCGGAGGCACGTTCAGCCATATGTTCACGAGGTCATTCATCACCTGGAGAAGATCGAGCATGTCAAGGAAAGGTACGGCCTCCGAACCGGCCACATGCCTAGGCCCGCGTTCGTGGCAGGGTCCCAAGCCATAGGCCAGGATATACAGAACCGCTTTCTGAAGTGGTTTGATAAGATTAGTACCGAGGGGATATGGACCTCTAACCTCTCCAAGGATGCTCTTATGGACATTTGGACCCAGACTAGCACTCCTGTTGGCTTCTCGGCCTTGAGCGGATTGCACCTCATACTTACATGATAGCACTTGAACTTGGCTGGTTGCTATGATAGACTCTTGGGGGCACCGGTAGACTTACAGCCGGCCCTGTAGGTCTGGAATGAAGTGACGTTGTGGCGGGACTGGAGTTGTCAAGCGGAACCCCTGAAGGGGAAGCGCTATCAGTGCGTTACAACGGCGTCTTGTACACTTATGTCTCAAATATATACTCTGACGGCTTGGTTTGACATGGGTAACACATTGCGACTTGTATCTCACTCCTTCAAGGGCAGGTTGCTTCTACGATAACAAGAACACCACCTTCTTCACATCATTGACATCACTACCCGACATCAACACATCTGCTCATAATCTCCATGGAGCCTTAAGCATCCTCGGCTCTTCACGTCTAGGGCACGATCAAAGAGATAGCGTCGGTCGCCGCAAACAATTCTCATGGAAATGCCTGCACCTCAGTTCACAAGTCAGACGAGATTCAGACGATACACATATCGGTTTCTATCTATCCCCTCCGGTTAATGCCCAGGAGGATTTGTATCGTTTAGGCACAAGGGCTCATATTCCAGCTAATCATACTGCTCTCTTTAGGGGACAGTGACAAGTCCCCTTTCCTCCTTGGTTCTCCACTGCAATGCCTTGCAGATCTCATAGATCACCTTCAGGTTGGGCGTGGGAACACCAACTTTCTCCGCCTCCCGCAAAGGCTCCCCCACGAGGTATTCAACCTCCATCAGGTTTCCCTATTGTTGTTAGTGCACAGAAGAGAACTAGGCATGGGCAGTCACCCACCTTCTCAATATCGCATTGCATGCTCGGCTTGAGATACAGATCCATGGGGCCCAAGTTAATCATAGTCTCAATGATATCTTCCGGCAGGCGGTGGCCCAATTTGCTGGCGATAGCAAAAACCTCTTTCATTGCTGGCCTGACCAACTCATCCACCATGCTATCTGTCAGTCGAACCCTAGACGAGTCCAGCCTTGTGATGGCGCAGAGCGGGTTTAGCACCCCGTTGAAGATGAGTTTTCGCCATCTTGACCATGGCACATCGTCGGAAAACCGGACGTTCGTCTTCCCCCCTGCGCCATACACTCTGATAAATGCCTTTGCTGCCTCAACTTCTTGCTTGTCGTCGGCGAAATTTGGGTTGTGGAAAGCACCTAGGTAGAGGATATCGTGATCGACGTGGGAGATTTCACCCAGTCGTCCCTCGTGTGAGCCAATCATTGAAACGCCAGACAGGACAATGTTCTGCGGGAACCTCTCAAAGACTGGCTTCTCGATGTTCAATCCATTCTGTATCATGACGATGACGGTATGGCCAGGTGTGACAGCGGGGGCAATCAGATCGGTGAGTGCAGGCGGGACATCGGGACAATTCTTGGTCGTGGTGATGATGTAGTCGAAGGGTGGCAGCGAGTCTTTGGCAACGTCGGGAACTGAGTTGAGAACTTTGATGTACACGGTCAGTAGCCGGTCTGCGGTCGGCTGTCTCGAGCCGCCTCACCTTTGGTGGGTTTCCATCCATCAAGCTTGCCGTGATCGATGCTGTTGATGGTGTATCCTTTGTCGTTGACAGCATGGAAGTTTGACCTCAGGACCACGGTAACGGCACCCAAGCCACCGGATTCAATGTTGAGGGCAGCGATTGCTCCAACACCTCCGCCTCCGAGGAGCAGGACATTCGCCTTCTCTCCGGACGTCGCCATCTTGGTTCTTGTTCCTGGTGTTGATGGAAGGGCGTTGCTAGACCATCTGGGTGCCGAGGGGGCTAGAGGAGAGCAGAACTGTTATTATATCCCATCAGAGATTCAAGATCCTCGGGAGTTGAGTCGAGGCTTCCAGAGATCTCTATTCGGACCTGGCTGCCATAGACATCCGTTTGGAGTAGTGCAGCAAATCCCCCGTCGTTGGCAGTGGAGAGGTCCCACGAAACATCCAGGGGCCAGCATTTTCTCCTGCGCTTTTGGTTACTTCATCTCGTGAGGTAACTTGAGATAAGACGGTGGAGGCTCTTCCATTCCACTTACGAGCAAGCATGGATCTGGCAGGCTATCCCGGTGGCCCCGGTTCTAGGATTGGCAATTGGGAACGGCCACATCTGATTTGCCAGCCTTTTATCAACGCCACCCATGCATGCGTTATGCAGCCGTTCATAGCCGAGATCTAAGACGGGTGATCTTGCAGCGATTCACTCTCAGATTGTCATGGGCAGGCGATGCCATCTTTTGCTCCTTGCCATTCCAACCCCGCATTCTGCATTCAGATTCAGCTTTTCCTAGCAAGTTGCGAAAAGAGGCCAGCGCAAGTCAGTTCTGGAAGATCTCGGGTATGTTCTCGACCAAGCCACGCTCCACGGATACATCTCAAGACCTCCATCGGGTAGACCGCGACCAGAGGTTTATTGCCACCGACATCTCAGGCTATGGGAGATCGCTCCATGGTTCCCGGGTCCAGATCTGCTGCATGAGCAAGGCCATCACCCTCGGGATTACCCTACCTGAGATGCACCATTTCCATATCGCTCTGGGTGAATGCAGTATCCGAGGCAAAAGCTAGGCATTTGGTTTCCAGAATGGGAGGAAAGGGGGTAACCAAGGCGTAAGGAAGAAATCGTAGATGTCTTCATTTCTATGGGTTTGAGATCCTATTTTGGCATCTGGCTCCTTACGGGAAGTAGGTCCTGATGGGCAGCTTCTATCATTGTAAGCCATTTGCGTTGCATTAGTTGTCTTCTTTTCGCCCCTCTTAGGTGATTTATACCCCTACGTTGTCTCTATACATGTCATCATTTAGCTTAATCCGCATCTATAACTCAGTCTTTTGAGAGAGCACATCTGTCCACTATCTCATCAGTAACAACTTGTTCACACAATGTCTACTTCTACAGTCATCACCACAACGGCCAAGACCCGGCGCCTCGAAACCGTGGCCGCAAACCAAGCTCCTGATGGTTCCATTGAAGAGGGCAATGCTCTTCAGAGCCTGTCTCTGGGCGTGACGCTCCAGGGCCCTCCCCATTTCAACTCGTTCGAGAAGCAACGACGCTGGATGCTTGAGCATCTGGCGGGAGCGTTCAGAGTCTTTGCACGCAAAGGATACACCGAAGGCCTGGCTGGACACATTTCCCTTCGTGATCCGGAACATGCCGATTGTTTCTGGACAAACCCGTACGTTGAAACTCTTCCCAATGGTGGCGATGGCGTCCTTGTAAAGACTTTGCTAACGTGGCTGTTCTGAGTAGCCTCGCACACCATTTCGGTCTCATGAAAGTGTCCGACTTGATCCTACTGAACCACAAGGGCGAACCAGTTGGCGGAAACACCTCCAAGCCAGCGAATGCTGCAGGGTTCCAAATCCATAGCCACATCCACCACGCTCACCCGCATGTCAACGCCGCTTGCCATGCCCACTCAATCCACGGCCGTGCGTGGGCAAGCTTTGGAAAGCGATTGGATATGCTGCACCAGGATGTCTGCAACTTCTACGGAGATGCGCATCAGGTATATCAGGACTTTGGAGGAGTCGTGTTGGACCCGGCAGAAGGCGACAGATTGGCCGCCACGCTTGGACCCAAGGGCAAGGGCCTCATTCTGCAAAACCACGGTCTCCTCACCGTTGGAAAGACGGTGGATGAAGCTGCTTACCTATTTTCCCTGCTGGAGGCCTGCTGCGAGATACAGCTAAAGGTCGAGGCTGCCGCAGCCAACGGCCTCCAGAAGGTGTTGGTCAAGGAAGAAGCTGCCAAGTTCACTTACAAGACAACAAGCAACCCCGTAAGTGCTTCTTGTAAATCCTCCCTATGATCTCTGGCTAACGCGTTATACAGGAGGGGCTATACACCGATTTCCAGCCGGACTATGAATATGAGCTTGCCATGTCAAACGGAGCGTTCCTGGAATGAGGGTCACCTCAGATGTAGATGATGTGCGAGTCTGCATCCAGGGGTCTTGTGCAATGGAAGATATATACATTCATTTTAATTTTACAACGAGAACCAGCCTCTTCAAATCGTCCCCGGCGAACTGCCTAATGTGTTGATGTGATAAGTACATATTACACACCCTGTTGGGATGAATCAAGATTATCTCTTGAAAACGGCCAGAAAGCTTCATCTTCGACCAAGTTTCTCTCATTATTCATCATTTCACCATATAAGGAAGAAAGAATGGGATAAAGAGTCATCTGATAGTTCCATAACGTGAATGAGATAGACTCTTAGCGATCACGAACTGACAGGCTCCAGATGTCACTTGAACATGACCTAGGCAATTGTGTGCAACTGAACGTGTACTAGAGAGCTAGCCGTAAAGTCCCATTGCCCGAGGGAAATTGAGGGCCCAAGACCTCGAACATGGCCCAGACAGACCACAGCGGTTGCTTGGAGGGCGCGGACAAAGGACTGGAACTTTTGAGGATATTGGATCAACTCCCTGATAAGAAGAAAGAGCATAGAAAACGAAACGACAACCCATTCTATCCCAGAAATCCGCAAGTTGGCTAATGTTTGACGGTCGTTACATTTCCATCTCGCAGCGCGATCCTCAACACAGAAAGAAACCCCGATGATGCACCTTGGATCAGCACACGCAGGTCTAAAGCACATCTTGAACAGCAAGAAAATGATATTTCCGACAATATATCACATGATGTAACCGTCAATTGACTCCATGTTTGAATCTTTAAACAAATGCCGTGGCTTCAATCTCGACCTCGGCACCCAGAGGCAGCTCTGCAACTACAACACAGGTTCGACACTACAAATCAAACCGTCAGAAATATGCTCCATAGTAGTAAGTAAATTCACGGAAACCTACCGGCTTGACTTCTTGTGTAAAGAACCTCGCGTATGCATCATTGACACTGCTGTAGTGGTCGATGCTGGATAGGAAGATGTTGACTTTAACCGCCTTTTCCAGTCCGCTTCCAGCGGCCTTCAGCACCGCGTCCAGATTTCTCAAGGCTTGAGCCTGGCAACATGCAAGCGTTAGTAGAGGGAACTGGGCGAGTGGATACAATCGCAACAAGGGATTGCCAAACAGATGAACCCTACAGTGCGGTTGGTGACAGTGCCCTCTGCGAATCGGCCTGTCTGAGGGTCGATTCCGAGGGAGCCGGAGCAATATACTATGCCGTTGTATACCACAGCCTGTGACATGAGAGGGCTGGGAGCAGGGGCGTCTCTGCTGAGGACACAGGTGGCCATTGTGGGCGATATGGCAAGGGTGGGGAGGATGCGAGGGTGAAGGAAATCTTGTGTTCAAATTCTTGATGACAATTCCAACATCACAGTCAATAAAGAGAGATGGGGGTTGAATCAAGTTTAGTCTTTTATGTTATTCGACGGACAAGGGGTGCCATGGGCGTCCAGTTTGGTCTCCAAGCTGTGGAAGAGACGGCAGAGCAGGAACTGTTGATAGCCCATGTGGGTTCAAGGCATTAGCATTCCTACCAAAGTGGTAAGTATTACAGCCGAGTTAATCAGGTACCTCAAACGGAGCAATCATGCAGAGCCGGTGAGATTCCTTGTGACTCAACTCTTCATAACACTCACTGCAGGAGGCAATTGCTTTGCAAGGCCAATGGGCTGCTTATCATCTATGATAGGCAAGCGACTCCTTTGGAGCTTGCTGGGGCTAGTTCCTTTTTGGTTGTTTTCAGAAAGGGTTAGTGAAAATGGGGCCGGAGATGGCAACAATCCTTGGACACTTGACTCTAAACGCAACCACCGAAACGAAACGGACAGTCTAGGCTAACCTGGGGGATAGCCTGGGGGGAGAGAATTACCATTCCTGGAAATCTGTCGGTCCGAAGATTAAACTCGGTTCGATCGCTTGGAAGCTCAGGTATTCCATAAAAGGCAGTTCTTGACGAGTGCCTCCGTCAGACACGTCTCCCCGACGACCACGCTCAACTGAGTTTCAAGGCATCGATGCCTTATCGCAACGAGCATTTGTGTTGGTCATGTGCGATATCGGGAATGAGTCAACCAAAGTTCACTCACGCCCGCTTTCGTGGCAATCTACCAACCGATCTGCCAAGACAGACGCATCACCAATATGGTCATCTAAGTAGACGCAGTCTCATCGATGCGTTCTTTAAATGACATGTAACCAGGTGGCTTTCGTGGTGAATGACTGATAAGCTGCAAGCATGCAAGCTAGCTAACTTGCGACCGTTTCTCGCTGTGGATAATAGGGAGCAAGTCTTTGGTCAAGTGTTTTAAGACCAAGACTCTGAACAGCAAGCCACCTAGACGGTAAAGGTAGACCTGCTACTTTCTCATTCAAGGTTACTGAATTTGTATACAACCCTTTAGATCTGTGCTTTGCTTGTTGAGTGCAGACTTGTCATTAGCCTTAGAGGCCACTGCCGTGATACCCAGGGACTGTCCTGTATCTTCTTGAACCAACATCCCCCAGACCCAGTCACCATCAGGTTCTCTTGTGTAAATACAACAAGGTGTGTTGACCTTGAGTGCTATAGATATCATAAATCCCTAAGCCCTTCCATAACGGAAGCTAGGAACCATCTGGCTCATGTTGACACATTAATCAACATGGACTTGACCGTCAGATACTCATCAATGCCATGACGACCACCTTCTCTGCCGTAGCCACTCTCCTTGACGCCACCGAACGGGCTCTCGCACGCGCTGAGCACTCCAAGATTAACGCCAACCATTCCAACCTCGAGTGCCTCGGCGACTCGCCACATCCTCGAGGTACTCTCGGTGCAGATGAAGCTGCCCAGGCCAACTTCGCAGTCGTTGGCTCTTTCAATAACCTCATCGACTGTATCGAACTTGTACAATCCCACCACTGGCGCAAAGGTCTCTTCCCGCGTCATGAGCATTTCCTGGGTCATGTTCTTGATGACGGTTGGCTGAATAAAGTAGCCCTTGTACCCTGTCAAAGGAGCTCCTCCTAGGACAACTTGGCCACCACGTTTTTTGGCATCTAGGAATCGTCAGATCGAAACTTCAGCGGAACAGACAAAGCCACCCACCATCAATATGACTCATCGCCTTTTCCACTGCCCGCTCATGGGTCAGGGGCCCGATAAAGACATCAGGCTCAGTACCCGCCCCAACCTTGAGTGTTTTGATCTTGTCGACCAATGCCTCGGAGAACCTCTCGTAGACACCGCTCTGCACGAAGACACGGTTGGCTGTCACGCAGGTCTGGCCTGAGTTCCTGAACTTGGCCATGGTGAAAGCTTCGATGGCCGTGTCCATGTTTGCATCGTCAAAGACGATGAAAGGGCTGTTGCCACCGAGCTCCAGGGACAACTTGGTCAAGTTGTTGCTGCACTGGCTTGCGAGCAGCTTCCCGACCCGTGTGCTGCCCGTGAAGCTCAACTTGCGGATGAGCTTGCTCGCACAAAGAGTCTGTCCGACCTCTGCTACCAAGTCGAGCGTGGTGATGACATTGATGCAGCCCTTGGGGAAGCCCGCTTCCTCAGCGAGTACAGCTTGAGCCAGACAGCTTAGAGGCGTCTCTCCAGCGGGCTTCAACACCGTCGTGCAACCCGCAGCCAGAGCAGCGCCGCATTTCCGGGTGATCATGGCGATTGGGAAGTTCCATGGAGCCATGCATGCTGCCACGCCAAGAGGCTGCTTGAAAGTCAAGATCCTCTGCCTGGGGTTGGAAGAGGGGACAACTTCGCCGTAGGTGCGCTCAGCCTCGCCAGCGAACCACTCCAAGAAGGAGGCTGCATAGGTAACCTCTCCCTGAGCCTCGGCCAGTGTCTTTCCGTTTTCAAGACAAAGGATCAAGGCGAGGTCTTTTGCGTTTTCCAGGCAAAGATCGCTCCACCGTCGCAGCCACCGGGCGCGCTGCCTTGCCGTTGTCTTTTTGTAAGACTGGAAGGCTTCATGTGCTGATCCGATGGCCTGGATAGTATCTTGGGCGCCCATCTCCGGCACAGCTGCGATCTTGTCGAGAGTAGCCGGGTCAACGACATCGAAAGTCTTGCCCGAGGCTGCATCCACCCAAGACCCATCGATGTAAGCCTTGGTGCGGAACAGGTCCTTTCGCTCGAGGTTGGCGAGGGTTTTGGAAGACATGGCTGCCCTGTGGCTGATGTCGACCTGCTGGTGTAAAGAGGGCCTACTCGCGGGTTGTTCCACAAAGAAGACTTGACTGTCTTAATAAATATGATAGTTCAATCCGAACTTTAGTTTGGCATGCCGCTTATTGACATTTGGTTCAGGCGTCCATGGCTGCCCAGCGTGAATGAGGGGTTGCTCTGGTTCCCATTCCTACGCCAGATTTGGTTGGTGCTGAGAACCGCAGGTCGGCACCAAATCCATGGGCCGAGTCGAATAGCCTACTTGGGCCTCAAGAGTGACATCTGCCACTAATGCTTTGAGTGTGGAGGTGGCGAATTGGATTAGGAAAGCCACCACGCAATATGGAACCCAGTGTTGGAGACTGTGGACATACAATGGGGTTTGGCCAGCAGCAACTCACTGACAACGAGAATGGCAGTTGGGAACGAAGACAAGAACACTAGAATGTCAGCTCAAGCACGTTGGCGAATGCCAGTTCAGGCTGCTGCAAGGCGATCTCGGACTGCTTGGAGGATTTGTGCAAGTCACCCAAGGGCTGTCGGCTAAGGCATTGATATTGACTATCTCTAGGAATGATGATCATTATTAAATGCCAAACCTCTTCCCCCCGTGTTCTCAACCCAGCTTCCATACACCTCGTCAGATCTTCTTCACAGCAGCTCTCTCGCTGTCGTTTCATCAACCATCATGCCGACCTTTGTCGAGACCCCTGTCCAGGCTCTAGAGGCCCAGGCTCCCTTCTTTTCCAACGAGCCGCAGAGACCGGCCGTCGTTGGTGAGATTCCGGGGCCCAAGAGCAAGGAGGCGATAAGTAAACTCGACAAAATCTGGGAAGCTGGGGGTGCGGTCATCTGTGGCGATTATGAGACGAGCTGCGGCAACTACCTTGTCGATGTCGATGGCAACGTCCTCCTCGACGTGTACGCCCAGATTGCCTCCATGCCGGTGGGATATAACAACCCAACCTTGCGACAGGCCGCCGCCTCGCCTGCCATGGCATCTGCCTTGATCAACCGCCCTTCCCAAGGCAACTTCCCCCAGCATGATTGGGCGGCTATCCTCGAAACGAGCCTGCTCAAGGTAGCCCCCAAGGGCTTGGACCGGGTCTTCACTGCGCTGTCGGGTGCTGACGCAAATGAGTTGGCCTTCAAGGCTGCGTTCATGTGGAGGCGGCAGCAGGAGCGCGGTGGGCGGGACGTCGACTTCTCCAAGGAGGAGGTCGAGAGCACCATGCTCAACCAGGAGCCGGGGTCTCCCAACCTATCCATCATGTCGTTCAAGCCGGCGTTTCATGGCCGTTTGTTTGGCAGTCTGTCCACAACTCGCAGCAAGGCCATCCACAAGTTAGACATCCCCGCCTTTGACTGGCCTCAGTGCCCCTTTCCCGCCATCAAGTATCCGCTGGAGGGTCATGCCAAGGAGAACGAGCTGGAGGAGAAGGGATGCCTCGAGGAGGCCGAACGCATCATCAGGAGCCACCCCAGCAAGGTTGTGGCCGTCATCGTGGAGCCCATCCAGTCCGAGGGCGGCGATAACCACGCAAGCCCCGCCTTCTTCCAAGGGCTCCGGGAAATGACCCGGCGGAATAAAGTCCTCCTGATCGCCGACGAGGTCCAGACGGGTGTCGGAGCAACTGGCCGCTTTTGGGCGCATGAGCACTGGAACCTGTCTGACCCCCCCGACATGGTTACATTCTCCAAGAAGGCTCAGACAGCCGGCTTCTACTTTGGAAATCCCGACCTCAAGCCCAACAAGCCCTACAGGCTGTGCAACACCTGGATGGGTGACCCAGCTCGCGTCATCCTCTTTCGTGCCATCGTCGAAGAGATGGAGCGACTGAACCTGCTGGAGCATACCGCCCTTGTCGGTGATTATCTATACCACGAGATCGAGAAGCTGGCTAAGAAGCACCTTGGAAAGTTTGGCAACCTGCGAGGGAAGGGCAAGGGAACGTTCATTGCCTTTGATACCCCCAAGCGGGATGAGTTCCTGGCCGCCGCCAAAACCCACGGTGTCATCATTGGTGGTTGTGGAGTGTCTGCGGTTCGATTGCGACCGATGCTGACGTTCCAAAAGCATCATGCGGACATTCTTGTAGAGGTATTTGATAAGATTGCGCAGAAGATTTAGATCGGGGCTTCGATTACAGGAGGCAATGTATCTATATAGAGAAGCTGAAGGACGACCATGGTCTTGAATACTATGCATTGATGTCTGACTAAAAGTCCGGAACTTGTCGCAAACCAAACGGCTTTTGGGTATCGATGACACTCAGCTGAGTGGTCGAAAAGGCTCGCGCCTCTCATTCTCCATGGTCGCATGTGCTGGTCCTCATGAATCATTAATTATCTCTCCTCGACTATCAACGCCTTGACACAATTATCAAGTACAAGACCTCAAAATAGTTACTGGAACCTGGAACCATCGGCTGTCCGATTTACGACTGATAATTCAGAGCGGAGTTGCTTGCAATAACGGCTGGTTTAGAGGCGAATGTCATGGGCAACATAGCTCGGAGACTTTCGTCGGAGGTTAGGCCTCAAGTATATTCAACAAGTAAAAGATAAGACTACAGCATAGATCTGCTTCAACTGGGGCTGGAAAAATACTGAAGTCAACAGAAAGAAACCATTAGCTATCCCACGCCGCATGCTATATGCAATCCAGGTGCCAGAGCCCGGCCGTCGAGGCATCTTCTCCCTCCCCTTTACAGCCGACAAAGGATTCCAGACGACTCCAATACCGACAAATGAGCCCTTGAAATCTCCTTGACCGACTTACAACTGTGAAGGGCCGTTAACGGAAAGTCTTCATGGACGATAGAGCAGCACTTTGACTGTTGTACATACCCGCACAAGGCCATGGTCGTTTTGAATTCCCTGAAAAGAATCCTCAGAGCGAGATCCACGCCATCCTCTCCATTGTACTACGGAGAGAAATGATGTTAGCAACCTTTAACAGCGAAGTGGTACACGACGACTCACCGCAAGCCCCCATAGTGGGATTCGGCCAGCGAGGCAAAAGTCGGCACCCAGAGCGAGGGCCTTGAAGATATCTGACCCTCTCCTGACTCCGCCATCAAGCCCCAGCTTGATCTTGTTCCTGGCAACTGGGGCGCATTCTCGTAGGGCATCTAAGCTTGCAGGCATCCCATCGAGCTGTCGGCCACCGTGGTTTGAGATCAACACACCGTCGACGCCATGCTCGATGGCGAGGGCAACATCTTCGGCGCTCGTGACTGCATCGATACTTGTCAGCAAAGGACAGGCCACGGGGCTCATGTTGCGACGAACTTCCTTTGAGCCAGATCTCCATCTTGGTCTGTTGTCGAAGCCACTTGATGCCTTCTTCCCAGGTGAGCCTGGGGTCCAATGTGAGATAGTCGGCGTCGTGATGCATGACTCCGTTCTCGTCTGCAAGCATCGGCATGGTGACCCCTTCCGGGACCGCCCAGTTGTTGCAGTGTTCGTTAGGTCTCAGGCCTAGAACCGGAATGTCGACTGAGACCATGACGGCTTTGAAGCCCGCGGCTTTGTTCTCGTCAAAACTCATACTTCTATTGGGGGATATAAGGGGCATCATACCCTCAGCACGTTTGATGATCTCGAGAGTCTTTCTGCGGTTCCTGTAAAAGCAGACATGAATCATGTACGGATTTCCTTTCCCCTGCGCGGCAACGTCCTCAAGATTCCTGCTGGAATAAGAGGACAGAGCCATTGCTGTCCCGTTCTTTGCTGCTGCTCTTGAGGTTGCAAGCTCACCGTCAGGGTGGGCAAGGGTATGCAGAGCAGCAGGAGAGAAGCCAAAGGGAAAGTTGACCTAACATCTCGATTAGATAAAGGACACAGCACATGGATGGCAAGGCCCAACTGACGTGCCTTGGTGCCAAACAGGGTTGTCGTGGTGTCAACGACGCTCACATCCTTCATGCTCCGAGGCCGCAGCTTGTAGCGGTCAAATGCATCCTCGTTGTCTCGGATGCTAAAATCGACTGATTAGCCAATCTGCCATGGTTTTCCACGGGATGCACTTTGGACTCACGTCAGAAGGTCCATGGAGCCTTCATTGAAGTAGTCTGCATGGGTGGTAATCAGCTCCGGCCAGCATCCACCTCTCACGAGACAAGGCCTACCTCTGACAGAAACGGGGAGATTTTTACATCCCTTCTCTTTGAGGTCTTTGATGGTGAAGACGTCCTTGTCCAGGTAAGGAAGACTAATAGCCATGGTGCGGACGCAAATACGGCCAGGAAGTGTTAAAGCTTGGATGAATCTGGAGAGCTCAAGAGATGAAAAAGCTCTATGATAAATTGAGTTTCGAGGGCTTGCTAAGGTCGTCTAGTTATAAAATACAGGCGCCTACCTTAACTGTGCCCTAGCCAATCTGAGGGTAGATATTATCAGAAGAACTCGAACCAATCCAACAGCTGTTGACCAGAGACGGGAGACTCTTGGCCTCGGGATCCTTTCCGAGCTCCCGCTTGAGCAAGTGGCTCCAGACGGAAGGTGACTCCTTATCAGTTCCCGAAGCTAGCGAGCTAGGTTGTGACCCAAGACGGTTAGATTGGTGCGTCACTTCATAGGCAAGTGACGCCTCCATGATAAGCCATGTCCGATGCTAAGCGGTCGCTCGGCGAGACGGTGAGTCAGTGGCTCGCTTCCTACTAACGCCAAAAACGGTCAGGGCCTTTTCCTGTCCGGTGTCCACGGAATGGACCGACCTTCCTCATTGACTCGTCTGTCTTGAGTTTATAGCTCCGGTAACCACGGCACGCTTGACAGTCATGCCCCGTATGATAAACCAAACACCTCCCTCCCCGAGGCCCCAAATTCAACCAACATGATAAATCACCTATCCTACTTTCGAGGACCTATCTGCTCACAATGTTAATCGTCATGTCCCAACACACGGAGCAAGATCAACAGCCGGCTTTGGAAACTCCAGTTGATGACGGCTCGCAGCGCCTGTCTGAGCTTCAGGAGAAGAAACTTTGCCAGTGGATTCTAGCTCAAGATGCCCTGGGCATCCCTCCCACGACCCAGCAAGTCATTGACTTTGCATTCAAGTTACGAGTCCCATCTTCCTCTGGCGATGCCAAATCTCTGGGCGAGAACTGGATAGAGGGGTTCGTTGCGCGTAATGCAGAGATTAAGAACACAAAAGGCAAGATCCCAGCTTGGGAATGTCGAGAAATGTCCATCACTAAGAGATCCCAGACCTTCTTTGCAGTGCTGCACCTCTCAGAGGCCAGGGACATCCTCAGCCAGAGCAACCCCAACACGGCCGCAACAGGTATTATGGGGGCCCATGGACACAATGGCCATGTCTCTAGTCTTTAGCAAACAAGAGGGTTTTCACCATCCTACGTAGTTAATTATTTGTTCTTGTCTCTATCCAACTTCTTCCTTGTTACTACAAAGTTGCCACTCATCGTTTGGGCCTGAAAACACGATACACGCCTACACCTAACAGCTGGATCGGAGCGTAAATCAAGTGTACAAAATGCTACCAGGGAGCAAGTCCGTTCTCTTCAGCACGGTCACTACCCTATACTATTTCTAAGGGTCTGTCTTGAATACGACCAGAGCTTGAGAAAGGAGCTCTACTTGGAATATTTTGTCTCTGTAGCAAGAGTCAAGGGCTATGTGGCTTAACCTGACCTGATGGGCGCCTGACTTGCTTTGCATTGATTGAGGCTCATTGGCCTGGACTGCCTGGGGGAGGCATTAACGATGGAGACGCATAATATCTCGGTGAGGTGCTCCTGAACATGGCCGGACCATCTCTTGAAGACGTCAGTGTGATTTCAGGATGAGTCAACAACCTAGCAAGTCTACCGGCTATTCGTGATTTCTTGGATCGTCCATCATTACGAAGCTATCACGCAGGACAACGAGTAAAACGCCGGCAGTGCCGAGATGTCGATGGAGGGGAAAGCCAAGATAAGCCACAACAATGTATCGCTTTGTCAGTTATTGTAACTCTATATTTATCGCGGAATTACTCCATTCAGGCTTTAGCTTTAAACAGCTGAAGACTCTAGTCGTCGCTCTCCTAAACTGAGCCCGAGTTATCAGCGCACGACCATGCACTGGACCCCCCAGACGCATTATAGGAGTCAATAATGCCAACCACAGAGCCATATGTCCCAGCAACCATAAGAAGAGTCCCCGAGGCAATGACAAAGACGCTGAAGCAGACCATTAGCACCCATCGAAGGGTCGGCTCTTGCTTTCCTTTGGTCCAATTGTCATAGAGCCACATACACCCCATCGGCTGGAATGACATGAGCGTCCCCAGGAGGGCTCCGATGAGCGAGACAAGCCCACCAAAGATAGGGATGCCGCTCGCGATGATATAGGCCACCAGCGCAACGCCAAACGTGCAGCCCAGCCAGGTCGACCAATGGATGAGGGTATTGGCAGCCAAGTGCCGAGAGCCTCGCAGGATGCGGATGAAGATGTACTTGCTAGGAACCTGCGGAACAGTCAGACTTGATAAGTACGTTAATAATAACGGAAATGCCTACGTGAATGGTGAGGGTCGTGGATACAACCAGGCCAGGAATCGCAATACCATAGCTGACTTTCTTGATGACAACACCGGCCGAGCCAAGAGCAGGCGTCGCAACGTAAGATCCACAGTAGTAGTAAACAACGCAGCCGATGGCAATGTAGGTGACGGTTACAACGGACTGGCAGAGAATCAAGGCCCTGGTGTAAAGCCGAGGATCACGCATTTCTGCTGCGATGGAAAAGAAGGCCGGCGTGCCTGCATATGCGAAGACCAGAGCACAGATAGCCATGATAGCCTCTAAAAAGCTAGGGTTGTTGACAATCTTGTAGTCAGACACCCAGACACCTTCCTGAGGAGCCGTGACAGGGCGATCCTGAAGACCGACCGCAATAGTTACAACCAGGACTAGGCGTGTGAGACTAAAGTTGACAGATCCAGGATGGAGCACCTACTAGCACCGATCAAACAGACCAGGCCGACCCATGCAAGCCAGCTGATGCGGCTCAGGGTCCGGATACTGGCACAACCAAGCCCACGATGGCGGCGACAGCGACGAAGACGGCAGTGCAGGCTCCGTGAGTCGAGACGGAATTCAAGCCGATCGATACACCGAGCATTCCAGAGCCCGACACGAAGATCCAGTCTTGAAAGGTATCAGCCAAGTCCTCAAGAGCCCATGGGGTAAAGAGTTGGATGGGGGAGGCGTAGACTTACACAAGCAGAATGCAACGCCAAGGACTTCCCGCCCGACGCGGCCAAACATTAAAAACCCGGCATCATCGATCCCATACACATCGCGATGGCGAAGTTTAAAGATTCCCACCATGTAGTCCGACCACGTGGTGATACCGGCTATAGTGCAGAGGCAAATAAGTCCCGGTATCATGCCCAGCGTGTCGAACACGGCCGGTATGGAGAGAACGCCCAGACCGATCTGCGTCTTCATCATCAGGGCAGCCGTGCCTAGCCATCCGACCTAATCCATGTTAATGCCCATGATCTTCTATCGCTTGTCGAGTACTCACATTGCGATAATTTGGCCCATCTTCGGTGATTTCGCCAAACACGGCATCATGAACGTGAGTCGTGTCTTCGGAGACCTCGCCGATCTGGGACGGTATAGTGGCCAGATTGTCCGTCTTGGTTTGGCTTTCGAGTTCCTTACTCATGATTTCTTTGACAAGGTATGAATGAATGGGTGTTCAGGGCGGATGTGAGACAAAGGAGGTAGTCAGTTCGTGGGGACGGTCTGTCTTTTATCAATGAGCCCCGTACCCTGGTCGCTGAACATGGAGAGCGAGATGTCAATACGGAAGTTGGCTCGTCAAGGAGAGAATCATTAGAGGATCCCATGATTCCGGCGACAAGGTTCCGTTTGACCCGGGGTGAGCTGTTGTCAGCCTGGCTCCTTGGTAGACACACAGTCGTAGAACTGTAATCTGTGCTCGCTCACCGGCATTAGCGGACCTGAGGACAAGGGCACACCGAAACGGTGACGGCTCTGTGAATCTGGGCACGGCGTCGAACGGCAGCAGGAAGCCAATAGGAGACCCCGATACGTTGTTAGCCCGCCCCTGTCCAGGTTCTTCTTTCGCGTTTCAACAAGACACAGCCCTTGGTGGCGTTGGTCGAAGCTTGCCCAGGCGAATCTAACGTAAGATAGGCGTGTGTTCTGGGGAGTCACCTTCTGCATATGGAAGAGAGCCTTGCTAAGGCATTGGGCTAATGGCTATCCAACCAACCCAAGGAATCTAGAGTGTATGTCCCTGGTTCGGACATTTGCCACCCCTCTAGTTCTTGAGCGGTCCTTGCGGTTGTCTTGGGCAGCGTCATCAGTCAGGGATGAGATAATGGCGAGGTGAGCTTAACAATCTGGGGAAGTGTGAACTGTTTAGTACCATTACGGCGTAGTTCAATGATCCGGAGGGTCCAGTTCCTCGCCAAGCAATGGCGTATGGGGTAACGAAGCGAGGATCCATGGATATCGTGATGCCTTTGCTGCATGTAGTACACAGTGCATGTGGGCGAAATACTCGCACGTATGGTGTCGTTTTCGTGTCATGTCGCCTTCGGCTACTCTAAGTAGGCGACTCAGCAAGAGGCTAATACCCGAACCGATCAGCATATAATACCACCCGTCCTCCCCGGCTTCTTTGGACATAAAGCCGGAAGTACCTTTCGGTTCCCCAAGAGGCCGAACAATTGCCTTGCCAGTCGCCAACTCTCCCCACTGGCCATGTCTCCGGCTGTGCCTGTGCCCGCAGACCTGGGCCAAGAGCCACAGGTCATCGACGATGGCTCTGCTGTGACCAAGGCTGCTAAAAGACCCCGAGCCAAACAGGCATGCCGAGAATGCAATGCCAGGAGGGTGAGGTGCAATGTCACGGAGTCCCATCCTTGCTCCAATTGCCAGGCATCGGGAACGGAATGCGAACTCTTTCCGTCGCAGAGAGGGAGGTAAGTGAGACGTGTTTGGACGTCCAAGTAAACCAATGATCAACAAGGTTGTTCTTACAAGGGACTCTATTAGATACCCCCGAAAACGCAAACCGAAATGGGCCCGCACGAAGCCTGCCTCTAACGCTGCAGGGGACATGCCATCAACATCAACCCCTCCAGCGTCAACAAACCCCATCTTCGACACAGACGCCGAGGTCCAATCAGGCTTCGAGGCCGTCGAGTCGAGGCTTTCTGCAAGGAGCCCTTCACTATCAACAGGCTCGGCGGACGCCTCAGGTGTTCTCTTCTTTGGCGAATCCAACCTCCTCACCCTGGTTCCTGGAATACGCTCCACGGGAGAGGAACCCGATGTCCAGGACAAAGAACCAGACTCCAGCGGCCACAAGGCCAGGATGCTGTTTTGCGTCACCAAGCCGCATCTTCCGGCTCCTGACTACACCTCTTCGCCCGTCAGCGCAGGGACGTCTCGATATCTCCGCGACGAAGGGGCCTTGACGATCCCCAACTTGTCTGACTGCATTCCCGCCCTTCAGGCATATTTCACCTGGTTCCACCCATGCTTTCCGGTCGTTGATAGAGAAGAGTTTGCGAGGAACCTATCTGTCTCTAACGTATCCTATCTCCTGCTGCAATCGATGCTCTTCATCGCTGCCACATACTGCGACAATCAAGTCATTGCTTCAATGGGCTTTAGTAGCCGGACCGAGGCAAAGTCGATGTTTTATACGCGTGCAAGGTTGCTGTTTCACGCTGATTGGGAGAAAGATCAAATCACTCTGATGCAGTCACTATTTCTTATGAGCTTTTGGAGAGGCGGGCCCTCTGATGTGAGGGATGTTCGATACTGGCTCGGCGTGGTTATTGGCGTTGCAGAATCGCATGGTCTGCATAGGTCGTGAGTAACACCAGTCAAGGATAAGTCTCCTCGCTGACCAATTCGGTTGATAGAGCGGGATTTACCACGAGAGACCCCAAAACAGCCCGCTTGAGGAGGCGGATATGGTGGTCTATATATGTGCGCAAGATGTTGTAATCCAGCTCCTAGTTCGCTAATAGTCCAGGCAGGTCCGAGAACGACAAGCAGCAGCGTCTCTAGGCCTGCCCAGCCGAATAAGAGACGACGACTGTGACGTTGAGCCTCTCAGATCGTCAGATCTCGCATCCAACCTCGACGAAGCTCACCTCGACTCGACATTCGGCTCTTGTACTGAGGAGCATATCACGTATGCGATCAAGATGGTTGAAATAGCAAAGATACGTAAGTACGTTGGACTCGCCCGTCGACCGTTAGTTGACCCTGTACTCTAGTTGGCCAAGTAGTAGACACCCACTTCGCACCCGGACGGCAACCCTCGACGCCGAACCAGGATCGAGAGATTGATGATGCTCTTGAGAGATGGAGATTGAGTCTTCCCAGAGAAACCACTGGAAGTCATACTGGCGACGGGGGCGTCTCGATTTGGGGGCATTTACTGCATCTGGCCTACAAGTATGAGTTTGAATTCCGCAATCAGATCATGCTCTTCTGACTCGAGCTAGCCACATTAGAATCCTCATCCACAGGCAAAGCTTTCTGAGGCCTAATTCAAATGGTAACGGACAGGTTGCTGTAACTGCCGCCTCATGCATCAGCAGGATAGCCGAAGATATGCTAGAGCAGGGTGTCTTGCGCTACGGACAGATGCACTTGTTAGAGAACCCCATTCGTGAAAGGTTGCATATACTCACTATACATAGGGTCACAAGCCTTTTCTCCGCACTCTGCATCCATACCATAAACATCAAAAGAGGTGTTGAGATGCCGCGACGCATCGCAGAGCACCGCGCCCAGATGTGTCTCTTGGGCCTTCAAGAAATTCAGAAGTACTGGAGAATTAACAACAACATCCTCGATCTCTTCTTGAAGTGCCTTGACGTATCAGTTGCTGGGCGACTACACGGGGCCGGGAGCGAAGCGAGCTCGCATCCTACGAGCAACCCGGGACCAGCGCCGACTTTTCAGAATCCGCAAAGCAACTATAGCATCCCGCTCCAGGGAGAGAGCGAATGCCCCTTTGAGTTCCGTACGCCTCAGACGGAGCCTCACCTGGGTGTATTTGAAGAGGATGAGTTTTTCAATCTGGTGTTTGGGCCTTGGGAAGGCGATGCTCTACCCGAGAACTTGGACCTCCACCTACAGGGTACTGACCTTGCACAAATGGAGGGACTTGACTTGCTCGGCCGATCTCTGTAAGAAGGGGATGGCATCAATTTTCCATGTCTAGACCACCACGATGTCTCGTAGTGGTACAGAGCCTCTTTCAATATCCTGGCTAGTGAAGGAATATATCGGATGAAGCTACTTGTCTGCCTCAAATGATTGTCCACTCGAGGTTCAATGACACCCAGCCCTCTCCCCCTCATGAGCTGGCCATCTTCTACCGTATATCCCGCCATGAATATTATCTGGACCCATATCAAGACAGCCCACAAACATATTCCATTCAGGAGGAGCTATCCAGGCTTTACCCGGGGACCTTTTGGGTCCAAATTCTAAAGCGGAGCATGAACGACATACCTCCTTTGTTCGAACCTGGGCGCCTGCTTCGTTGAATCGCAATGTCTGAGCCTGAATGAGGTCCTCTAAGGTTTTATGATTGTTAGCAATACGGGATGAAGAAGGGTTTATGATTGTTAGTCATACGAGATGAAGATGGATTGGTGGGGGCTGCCTGGTGATTGTAGTCCAGGGAAACGGAATAACGCTGGGGGTCGACCGGAATTCCCGAGCGAGTACCACTCGAGTCATATGATGATCTGAGGTGGTAGTTGGGATATGGGCCGTAGTTCCCAAGGACGGGGCTGACTGCCAGTCTCTCCCAGCGCCGGCTATGGCTTGCAAGTATATCTGGAGGAATGCTTGTAGTGGCTGCGGTGAAGAGTTTACCTGGGTGCGGCCAGTTAATTCAACAGCATACCTTATTGCCCAAGAAATTCATACCTTTACGCCGGATGAGAGTGGCCGCAGAACTATGATTAGACCAATGCACCATCTTCACGGCTACCTTCAAGACCGCTTCTGTCTCTGACAACGATTCCCGGTCGTCCACCCTGCTGACCAGTGTATGTACCTGGATCAAGGCACTGGCCACCAGGAGATGATGGCGGCTCAGACAGATAGATAGAGTCATCCCTCGCTCTTCCCGATGCTGAATAATCCGGATAAGATGTTTGCTAGATGTCTCGATGGGGATAAGAGCCAAGGTGACTTCTGGGCCATGGCCGGGATCAAGAGCCAGGCGGTAGATGAGAATACGAATGTAGTGATAAACAGCTTCCTGCAAATTGTGAGATAAAGTTGCCCAGTTGCTGTAGAGGAAAGGCGCGTCATACTAGGACGATCTGTGAGTTGGCAGAAACCTCAGGGTCTGGGTCGTCCGGAAAGGGGCCAAGGTGATGTTGGCGGAGCATCTGGTCGCGCCAGTCATTGAGGTCGCTCTCCAGCTCACCCATCTCTCGTAGAGTTGGCCTGGTCCTTGTTTCCTCTGGATATAATATCTTGAGGACCTTTGCCAACACTTTGCTCGCACGGAAAAGCGACAGAGCATGTGGCGTCTGCCCAAGCTTGTCTGAGATCACCAACTGCGAATGGCCCTCTCCGGGACACTCGCCGTCAAACAAATAGGGGCAGTGCATAATACTGTCATCCAGAAGCCTCGGAAGGCCTGTCATGGCTGCAGAAAAACAGTCCAGGGTGTAAAACGTCCAGAAGGCTTTCCGTCGTGCCTCGACGATCGAAAGAGTGGATGAGATTGGTAACTGGCTCTGATGCAACCCCAGACGATACAATAGGCCTACCGCAATGCTTTTATAGTATTGGCATTGATTCTCGTCGTTGCGCACAATGGAGTAGAGCAGTGCCAGGTTGAGACACTGCAAAGCGTCCAATGTGGTGTCCATGATGATTGCATCAAGAGCTTCCCTCCATTGCTGCTCACAAAATGGAAGACAGAGGCCGTCGGGGCCAAAGGATGACAGCGTGACGATGCTAAGAACCAGATATACTTGAGCACGACTGTGGTCGTTCTGTCCCCATCCGCAACCACTCATGAACTCATCATAACTGGTGAGGAGAGTTGGCGTGTTGACAATCGGGAATAGAGGATCCCACTCATTGAACCAAGCCTTTAAGCAGCAGTCATAGACATCCTGAGAAAGCAAAGATGGCCAGATCTCAGCATTCGCAATGTCTCTGCAACTGGAGCTCTCAGCACCAAAGATTTGCTCCAGCTTGACATGGACTGATGGCCGCGCCACTTCTGAAATTCGCCGCCTGAGGGTCTCTATTTTGACAATTCAGTACGGATATCGATCCGTGGGTCGTCATGGGGCTGATACAAGCCAACGCACAACCCAAGCAGTGGGGATAAACTCACTGATCAGCATACGGTTGCTGGACGCACCTGCGAAGCACACTTTGGGGTCGTCGGTCTGAGAAATTGGAAGGGTCGTTTGCTCTTTTGATACGCTGTCTTTTACGTTGGCCCCGGATATTTGGCTAGGGAGCACCCGCTGTTGCAGTTTATCGTTCAGTCGACAGTTCAGGCCGGCTCTGACACAACGTCGACAGCCAGCAACTCCCTTCTCGCACTGGACCTTTCTCCTTCTGCAGCCATCACAAGCTTGGGCTGTCCGGGTCTGCAGACTCATCCTAGTCTTCATGGGGCCGACAGGCGAAGTTGGAGGCGTTCCAGAGATGTTCAAGCAGGTTCAGAGGACGGTAGGGCTGCGATGATCGTCGGTATTCCGAAGGTGAGACCATATGTCCTGGAAGTTGGTAGAGATACCTAATGTTTAATCACCTCCATACACGGCTCTGTATGAGAGATCGCTGCGGATACCATCCAACCATATTTCTACGGCTCATGCAAGCAAGTCGCCGAAGAGCTAGGTGTCCAAAAGGCCCTCGGAATGTCTGACATTTAATGACCACCAAGCCATCCATTGATTCCACTCCCATCATCAAGGCAAGTTGAAGAAGCTGAAACCAGACATGTGAATGTCAAGCAAAAGTCACACCTTCCAGTTGAGTATGGGCCTCTGATCTGAAGTAGGCGACCTGAACCAAGAAGCCGATGTAACAGTGAGAGGCCGAAGTTAAGGGCTCCACTCCCACCATGGAGCGACTGAGACGCTAGCTACTAAACAGGTAATCTAACCCGTAGCTTGATCTAGAAGGAGTTGGCATCAGCTTCCTAGTTCAGAAGCGCCTTTCCAGCAGACTTCTCAGCTTCTGCCGACCGACCAGACTTAGCTCTCCGATGATCCATATCGAGAATGTCAGACTAGTGACCAACGACACTTGGGACTACAACAGCACCAATTCCTCTGCCCCATCCTGACACTTATTGACTCATGCTCTCGCGCCGGGGCCGCTTGCACTCCTCCGGCCACCTCTTATCTCAGACTCCCTGCATTCCTTCTCTGTATGCATCCTGACCTCGACCAGTGTTGCAGTAGATTGGTAAGAGTTGATTAGAAATACACCAAAACTTTCGGGTGACCAGAGGATCCAGCACCTGCGCGCCGATCTGTATCAATGTTAGAAATAGTCTCCGTTTTTCGAAGGGTCCGCACGATAAATAGACCATCAACTCTGCCCTCTGTTAAGACGCATACGCCAGCGATTGCCCTCCATCATCAATCTGTGACACTCGAGCCTGATAAAGCTCTCCCACCAGACCTACCATTCTTCTGAAACCTTGACATCAACCCCCGTCAGCACCCAGATATCTATCACCATCATCAACATGACACCTCTCAAAGCCGAGCCTTATTGGGTCGAGTCTGAGGACTGGCATACTGCCGGCGAGCCCTTTCGCATTGTCAGCAAGTTTCCCCCGGGCTACGAGACCGAGGGACAGACTGTTGGCCAGCGCCGCCTGAACATCATGGAAAAGTCAGGCCATCCCCTAGATGTTCTGCGTCAGTCACTTTGCCACGAGCCTCGGGGCCACGCCGATATGTACGGTGGATTCATCACCCCCCCTGATGACTCTGGCGCCCTCTTTGGTGTCCTGTTCTGGCACAAGGATGGCTTTTCTACCGCCTGTGGCCACGGCACTATCGCCCTTGGATACTGGGCGGTTGCCCATGGCATGGTCCAGGTCCCCGAAAACGGCGTGGTTGATGTGGTTATTGACGTGCCCTCGGGACGCGTTAAGGCGAGCATGACTATCAAGGACAGCAAACCTGTCTATGCCGAGTTTATCCAGGTGCCCAGCTATCAGTGGGCCAAGGATTTGCCTGTTACGCTGCCTTCTCGCGGCGTGGACATCAAGGTTGACCTCGTTTACTCCGGGGCTATCTTTGCGAGCATCGATGCCAGTCAGTTGGGTCTCAAGGTAGATCCCAGCACCTACAATGAGTTCATCAGCCTCGGCCGAGAGGTCAGAGCCTCCCTCGGCAAGCGAGCTCATCACCGTTCCTACGATCTGTATGCACTCAGCTTCTTCAACGAGGAGGACGAGGGCCGGGATGAGAATGGGATCGTGAGGCAGAGAAACGTCGTCGTCTTTGCAGACGGTCAGGTTGATCGCTCTCCATGTGGCTCTGGCACAACTGCCAGGCTCTCGGTCCTCTTTTCTCAGGGACGCATCGCTGCTGGCCAAGGGAAGCTGATCCACCGAGGCATTATCGGAACCAGTTTCGAGGCCGACATCATTTCCGAACAAGATTCACCTGTTGCGGGCTTCAAGGCTTGCATTCCACGCGTCCGCGGACAAGCCAATCTTGTTGGACAAATGAAGTTCTTCATCGACGAGGCCGAGGCTGTCTTTCCCGGCTTTCTCTTGCGATAGGTGGGCAAGGCCGAGATCATCGTGGGTTGCGGAGGATTCGTACTTCAATCTAGTCAAGATACAGGTTTCATGTGGTTTATATTCGAAGCCGAATCCCGCCATTGGAGCATCAACCCGTTTGCCAGGACGAATTCTTTTCTTTATTAGTACGTGATGACCGGCCACGTGATGTTTCGCCCAGACACAATGTAGTTGATCGTGTGAAACACAACCCACCGTGGTCTTGGGATATATCAAGGAGGCCGTTGACTTGGGAGACCCGCATGGATGCTGCGGTAGATACGGATGTAGCTCTCTTGGTATTTAGATTTTCTCTATTGAAACCGAGGATGAAGCCAGGAATATGGGCTACGCAAAACTAGTCTTGGGCAGAACAACTTTCATACCTTACATTGCATATGGCTCTCCTAAACGCACTCGTACTTAACTGAAGCCCCCTGGTGGTGGAAATGAAGTAGACATAAAGAGGTCTCCTTAGATACTATTAATAGTATTATTAAATCCTTATGAATAATATATGAAGTTTAGAAGATAATAATATAGGAGATTTTAAATATTTAGCTAGTTCTTATATAAGTATATGTAATCTTATTAGAAGCATCTTAGAGAATATCCTTAATGATTAGTCTGGTGTTTTCTTTCTACCACGAGATACCTTCTTGGCAGGCCAAAGCTGATGCCTGAGGCACCAGACAAAGATGCTTTCCCCCAAGCCGCCTATGACGACATTATCAACAAATGACACAACCATCCAAGAATCACCCCGCCATTCCTCTTGATGCCATCCTTCAACACCACAAGAACAATCCAACGACGCACAATATTGATTCAACTTGAAGACCGGCTGCTTTGAAGACGGAAAAATGGCCTCTACTATCCCCACCTCGACCTCGGTCCTCGAATCCGCAGTCATTGAGGCGCCGTTCAGCTCCGTCTGGCACCTCATCAAACTGCAAGACTTCAGCAACTTCTACTCTGCCCTGGAGAAGAGCGAATGGGTCAAGGGCGCGTCCCCTGACGCGGATGTCGTCAAATGGACCTTTAAAGACGGCACCGTCCTCGAAGTCAAGCAGGAGGAGCACTCTGTAAGCCCTTCGACCCTCACCAGCCCTGGATACAGTCCATGTCTTCTGGCGTCGAGACTGATATGGACGACTCCGTAGACCATCAACCATTACATCACATACAGTATCATCTCGTCTCAGCCCGCCCTCAGCTATACATCGGCTATAAGCACAATCAGGGTCTACCCTGTTACGTCGGGCGAGCACGAGGGGCAGACATTCGTCACTTGGAGCGGCCACTTCTCTAGCGATGCCGATGCAGGTAGGAAGATGCTATTTGATGTTTCTTGAATGACATCTATTGACGTGATTTCTCCAGGAGTCATCGAGGACGCCAGGTTCAAGCGCCGTGACGCACTCGCTGACCTGGCCAAGGCCGCCTCTAAGAAGTAATGCCAGGGAGCGAAGTCCGGGACGGCCTAAGGCCTGTGTCACTATGGACTTTATGTAATAAGGCAGACAGATCGCGTGAATCAGATTACGTTGCATATAACTACGCCTTTGTCCTTCTAAGCCTGCAGCCTTTGCTGCTAACCTCCCGGATCCGATCACGCATTTGAACTCCACCGGAGATAGATAAGCAAACTCCCGGCCAGTGGGTTTCTGGCCCATGGGTGTCTATCTCTTGGCCCGCATTAGCGGGGTGAGGGGATGACCACCGCTTCCCTGCCATGCCGCTACGTTCATTCATCTTTTCTCTTTCACCGCACATTCGAGCATTCGGACCCCAGCACGAAGCATTAACTACACCAGCCATTCATCGGCGTACCAGGATTTAATTACCCTACTCCCTTCAATCCTCATATCCTATGCCTAGATACGAAACACCGCGTGCGCCAGAGCTCCCAAGCAACTCCAGCCAGTCTTTCTGGCACTCGGAGCAAGATGAAAAGCTCAAAGACCATCAGTCGTGAGTCTGACATGCGAGTATCTCCAGGGTTTCACAGGCTGATTCTGGATCCTGGCAGTGGCTCTCTGCCAGGCTCGGCCGACGTGGTCATCATCGGCTCTGGCTTGACAGGAGTCTTGATTGCCCACAATCTCCTGTCGGCCAGGAGCCCAGCTCGGCCAAAATCCGTTGTCATGTTAGAGGCCAGATATTTCTGCTCTGGTGCTACGGGGAGAAACGGTATGTTGACCAATTCCACGAACCAGGTCAAGCCCTTGAGCAGTTCCTGACCTTCCCATCGACGAGCCAAGTTCACTTCATTCTTCTTATTGTTTGGTCATTATTTAGAAGTCGGCTTACTGTTGCTTCAGGAGGGCATATCAAGCCAGACGTTTATCGCGGGTTCTCGGCAGTTGCAGAACAGTTCAGCACGCAGGATGCTGTCAAGCAGTGCCATTTTGAAGCCGCTAACCACCAGGAAACGGTTGCCTTCATCAAGGAACAAAACCTCGCCGAAGAGATAAGCCTCGTAGAGTATCGCTCAGCAGATTTCTTCTTAAACCGGGCAGCATGGGAAGATGCAAAGGTTTCCTATGATTCTCTAGAAGCAAATGGGGGCGATGTATCACAGATCCGTGTGCTCGATGAAGCCAGCGCTAAGACGGTACGCTCTCCCAGTCCTTATCCCTAGCATCGCCATTGTCCTAACAACTTTCAAGGAGCTGCGAGTGAAAGGGTGTCATGGTGCCATCACGTTTCCTGCTGCAAGTCTTTGGCCCTACAAGCTTGCGGCAGCGCTGACACGAAGATTGCTGGACATGGGATTACAACTGCACACGAATACACTTGTCACCGGCGTCAACAGGCACCAATCGCCCGATACCTGGCTCGTCTGTACCCCGAGAGGGAATATCAAGACCCCAAAGGTCGTCTACGCAACCAACGCCTATACCTCGGCCATTCTACCCGAACTCACAGATTATATCGTTCCCGTCAAAGGGACAGTCGTGGCCATCAAGCCGGCAACGTCATACCGGCACCAGCCTCTCAAAACTTCCTTCGCCTTTGTCGGCTCTGGCAACTACGACTACTTGATTCAACGTCCCGATCGAGGGAACCATTTTGTTCTGGGCGGCGGTGGCTCCTGTCACCCTCAGGGGGTGCCTGGAAACATCGGCGACCGCAACGATGCCAAGGTGACTCCGGAGATTGTTAGATATCTGCGGGCTGCTCCAGGAAGCTTTTTCCAGGGATGGGACAACGGTGAAGACGACAGAAATCAAAGATGCGGAAACGACTTGCCTGAATATTCCTGGAGTGGCATCATGGGCTTCACTCCGGACACGTTTCCATTCATAGGACACGTCCCTGGAAAGAAGGGACAGTTTATAGCCGCGGGCTTCCAAGGGCATGGTAAGCAAGGAACTCTCCTGCTCGAGGCCGTGATTTCTAACAATTTCCAGGAATGGCTCGCATCTTTCTCTGCGCAATGGGGCTGAGCCAAATTCTGCTTCATGAGCCTGTCGACCAACGAATTCCCTGGTTCTATTTCGACGTTGAGAACCGGCTGAAAAAGACCTTCAGTCGGGAAACTATCGTCAACGCTCTTGGATCCAAGTCTACTATCTCATCCAATTCACGAGGGGCAAAGCTTTGATGATCTGGTGCAAACTTTGAGCTTCTGAATCTGTTGATAGGGATCGTCCATGGTTCAAACAGAATGTTGTCGTTTCCCCTGTGAACAAGAAAGGATAACTTTATACGCCACAGGTTGCTTAATCTCCTGTATTTTCCTGAAACCCCCATGCAGCAAGTCAAAACTCACAACTCTCTTGTGAAAGATTTACCATAGGTTGAAAACCCTTGCACTGTCTGTCCTACCTAGACTTCATGCCCCGTCGACATTTGCCAACATGTTCAGAAGCTCTGTTTCGAATTCATTGCTTGTACTCTCGTCCATGTACGGAATGTCGTCGGCAAGATCTAGTAGCTCGGAGCCCAATTCATTCCCAATTTCCTTCCCTTCCTCGACGGTGGGGCCGTTACTAGAGACCACTAGATCTCCAGGTTGTGAGCGAGCCTCGGCAACACCGACAGGGTTTTCCTTCTCTGCCAAGGTAGGGTGTAGTTTGAGAGATGATGAATCTTCAATGGCCGCTGTTGCATCCTGCTTGCCAGTCCCGGATGTTGATGAGCTTGATATTGCTTCCCCAGCTACGTAGGACTCGGGGTGCACAGAGAAAACCTCTGAGCCCAGGACGTCCGGGCTAAGGTGTAGTCTATTCTGTGAAACCGAGGTGTCACTCAAGATCATAGGAAGGGACTGCTGAAAAGCCTTGTCAGGCGATTTGGCTTGACTCAGGCTGGCGTTCATGATCATGGTGAGCTGGATGAACTGCGTAGGCCTGCAAGTGATGATGTCCATCCAATCTGAAGCCGTCCCAGAGGTCTTCATCTGACAGTCGACCTCTGCAAACTCGACCACAAAGCGGATCACCTGGCTGATGTTTTCGACGCCGTGATACTGTTGGCGGTACTGCTTCATGGCATGGATAAGCGCTTGGAGTCGATGGTGGTTGGCGACTGCTTTGTCGCTCCTGTCTCCTAGCAGCTGCATCTTGTGGTCAAGTAGGTGTATGAGAAGCGGCATGGCGAGGAATGCAACCCTGCTCCGTATAAGTCCGGTTCTTGATGCTTAATGGGGAAGAATACCTACACACTTATCGGGAAATAGCGGACAATTCCCAGCTGAACTGATTCCCGCAGACGATCAGTTATGCTGGTGACGGCGTCCCGAACCTCGAGACTCGTCTCATACACTTTGTCCGTACTTAGACTCGCCTCGTTTGACTGGATCAGGTTGACGAGTACATCTCTGCGGTGAAGACTTAATCTTGCAGTACTGTCAAGGTCAGTATAGTTCCTCGACTTGTTTCTCCTGCATAGCTTAGATGTCGACTTACTGGTAGAAGATATACATGAAATTAGTCTGTATCATAACCGACTGATGTTGAAATCCATTCGCCTCCCTCGACACTGGATAATCTGACTGCGTGCTTAGATGCCACTCTTGGAGGGCAGACTTGCACTCCGCAAGCTTGACTCGCTCTGAGCTGCTCATGGGGTGTGAATCATGCAGCGAATCGTCCGACGGGCAAACAAGAGCCAAAACGTCGGTCAAGACGGCGCAAAGCTCCATTATTCGTGTGAAGATGCCATAAAGGCGCCTCTGAGTACGAGAATCGTATACCAAGGAACGTCCGATTTGATCCTCGAAGACGCTGATATCCGGCGACCGACACGGCTGCGCTACTTGAATCCTCCGTTGTAGACCAAGAGACAGGGTTCTATCACGAAGGATGCAGCACCACCAAAGTCGTTTCAGATCGTTGACGCGCCTAAGATGGTTCTCTGTGTCAGAGGAGCCATGACATGTATCCAGGATATGATCGGTGTGGGCAGATCTGGCATGGTCCACTGCAATTTCGAGCCACCTCGAATTGGGCCTCTTTGGCCCGACCCCGAAGGAAAGTGGAAGAAAGGTGAGGAGAATCGCGGCTTGAGAGAGCACGAGAGGGGAGGATTCCGTTTTCAAGTCGTACAGCATCTGGACATGTCAGTGAAATGATGAAGCCGGTGTCATGTTCCGAGCTGCTGGTTACCTTTGCTTTGCTATACAGCTTAGCTGACGCTGATCGAAGGTTATTAAATCCCAAGGCCTCTACAATGGGCTGGGAAATAAACTGTCTGTTGATTAACATTTAATACCTGGGGCCATGAGCTGGCCTTTACTTACGCTACAAGCACTGAATAGCATGGCCTGAAACAAGACCAGAGGAATCTTCTCGGAGTCTGCAACAGGAGCGGTTTTGCGGCTGTATGAGTCCCAGAAGCGCCCTTCATCGAGCAAAGGCACCACTGGATGGACATGGAGAAAATATTGTCGAACAAACTCGTCCAGGATCAGCCTTGGAGGCAATCGAAGGCACCCTTGCAGACGAAGAGAGCTGATTTCCTGCAGTGGCATATTGGAAAAGTCGGGAAGCTTTATGAATGGCAAGTTTGAAGTATGATAGTCGTCGTCATCGTACAGTGACAGGGGATGATCTATACCCGGCGCCAAGAACATGTCCCTGTCGGGGAAGAAGTCGCCAGACAAGGGACCATCCATCAGGTTAATCCCAGGTGGGTCAAGGAATCCCAAGCCCTCCGCAAAAGATGGAACTCCTGGAATCATGTCGGCTTCAAGTCCGCAAATATCGCCTGGAGGATTGTCGACCGTCTGAGCGGCGGAATCGCCAACAATCGCTGGTGAGTGTGGCGTGGCCGATGCGAGGAAAGAGCTGTCATAATTATCGCATATAAAGGATTGGCTATCGATTTGAGTAAGGTACTCTTGAAAATCTTCAGAGAAATCGCATTATTAACTTACCTCTTTAGTTTCCTCTTGGTTACGACACATCTCATGTCGTCGAGCACACAGTTCCGGCACGGGGACCCGGAGAAGACGACATCACATCGTACTTTTCTCCGTCGACACTGGAGACATGCCTTTGGTGCGCGTTTTCTCGATTCTTTCATGGAAATGTGACGGGCTCCGTCCGTTGCCGGACCGGTCGACACCATAAACGTGGCAGCAGCCCGTGGCATGATCATGTTCAGGGCATTTGAGTCGCCGTGTAAGACGATAACAAGACGACGGGATCAACGGCAGAATCAGGGGGCGAAGAGTTAGAACAGAGTTATATTCAGATGGTTCAGGGGCTACCCGGATCTCCAGCCACCCTCCTCCATCACTTGGGTCACGAGAGATACGCCAAGGACTTCGTGACTCGGAGATTCACGAGTCAGAAACTCGGCAACCCCGGTCTTCCCCGCATCCTGATCCCGAGATTTCGGACCGAGCCCCTATTTGACCCACAGACCCACTCCAGTCGGCGCCGGGTCTTCCTTTACCCTACATCTCTCTATACTCTCTCCTTTCGGCGTGTCGAGCTCTCTTACCAGAGCCAGCATGTACAAAGCAGACATGAAAGTCAGCACATGGAATATGCGCCGTAATCCCTGGTGATCTGAGCCGCAGGAACTCTCGGGAAGGTCTGCGATGGGTAAAGAACCATGCTTAGGTCCAACGAGAAGGACTCGGAAATGTCTGATAAAAATATGTGTGATGAATGTGATAACCAGAAGGGTATCTTTATGAACGAGTGTAATACAAATACATCCAGCATTCCATTGCTTCGACCCACAGCTGGCCTCGGGATTGCAATCTCGAGTACTGATTGTCGAATCGTCGATCCCTTCTCAATGTGTCCAGTCAGATCACTCAAAATAGTTCCCATCTCGCACTCGATACCCGCCCAGCACATTTGCCGAGGCTCCTACATTTCCCCGCAAGCCCTACTTCCCTCAATCGCATCAAGTGATGTTAGAAATGTCCCCATCAGCGGGGAAGCAATCTCGTGCATATCTCTCATGTCTTCCATCCGATTGGATCAGTCATCTCATCTGTGCCGTACGAGGCCGACTGAACTGTGTCAGGAAAACCTGACGTCGGTGCCTCATGCTCGCCCATGATTTACATGAGCAACCCTAGCTGATGGATGCGGATGGTCTCATACAACTGAATATAATGTTCTTCATCCCTCTCTCTCTCTTGCTCTTTGGCAGGCCCAAGTTCTCACTCTACTGCTTAGTGATTCCCACCACAACGAGATGGACGTGTTCAACCCTGACTTTCACAACTTCCCAGTCCCAGTGGCTTCTTTTCTCGCCGGGGCCATACTCCATATCGGACTTTTCCGCTTTAATGAATGGGATCCTGTTGCCACCCAGGTGGTCGTTGCCTTCGGCCTCCTATATGCGCTCCTTCACCTTATCTTCACCTTTTACTTGCCATCAGTGCAAACCGAGCCGCCGGATGGCTTCCTTGGTCCATCTTGGCTCTTCTTGACCTTGCTCGGTGGCATATACACCAGCATGCTATTATACAGAGTCTTTTTGCATCCCCTTCGCCACTTCCCAGGGCCGTTTCTGGCTCGTTTATCGTCATTTTACGCCGTCGGGCTGTCGATGAAAAAGTTTCATATGTTCGAGGAAGTGCAACGCCTGCACAAATCCTACGGTGATATTCTGAGGCTGGGTCAGTATCTGATGTGTCACAGCTCATACCCACCGACATGTAATGACTAAAGCGTCACGTAGGTCCATCGGAGTTGTCAATCGCAAGCCCAGAAGCTGTTCATGCAATCCATTCAAACTCGTCTCCTTGCCTCAAAGGGCCGTGGTACAACATCTTCCAGCCCATGGTCTCGCTTCATGCAGCAAGAGACAAACAAGAACACGGCTACAGACGGAAAGTATGGGATAAAGCATTCAATGCAAGAGGTGAGTCTCTTTGCGGCTGTCTTCCAGTTGCAACATACGCCCGCCGGTTTCTTTGAACAATCACTCACAGGCAGATCAGCCCTTCGAGACTACGAGCCCAGAGTCGCTCAGTACACGCAACTGCTCTTGAACCGGATTGAAGAGAGTAGTGGGAAGCCACTGGATATCTCACTGTGGTTCGACTTTTACGGATTCGACGTTATGGGAGATCTTGCATTTGGAAAGAGCTTCGACATGCTTGGCGACGGAACAAAACACTCCATCATGGAGTTGACGCAAAAGTTCACGCTCTGGGGAACACAGCTTGGACGATCTTCTTGGGCCTATCTTGTCATCAAAAGCATCCCTATCCTGAATTACCAGATTAAGAAGTTCTTCAGATGGCTTCAGGAGCAGGTCAAAACTCGAACAGAGGTAAGACAGGGCATTATTAAGACTGAGTTAGATGTTGTTAACAACGTCAATAGACAGAGCCAGAGCGTCCTGATATCTTCTCCTGGCTTATTGATGCCTACCGGTCACTCCCAAACCCATCAAAGCAGGACGGAATCAATCTTATAGGTGACGCCCACCTCATTGTGGTAGCTGGAAGGTAAGGAATCCAATTCTACTTGCCTACTCTCATCTGGTCTGTTACTGACGGATCAGTGACACCACCTCGGGAAGCTTGACATGTGTTCTATTCGAATTGGTGCTTCACCCTGAAGTGTACAAGCAGCTGCAGAGAGAAGTTGACGAGTGCTTTTCACAACATGACCAGCCTGGACACGCTGAGTTCGCAAAACTCAAATATCTTCAGGCTGTCATTGATGAAGCAATGCGACTCCACCCTGCCATTCCCTCTGGGGTTCAGAGGGTCACGCCGCCAGAAGGGATACGGGTCGGAGACGCATTCATCCCAGGGAATACGATTGTCCAAGTTCCGACGTACACAATCAATCGTGGTAAGATTAGATCTATGGTATTCCAGTGACTAGGAGCAATTGAAGCTAACATGGATCCTCCTCAGATGAAAGATCCTTTGTCCGCCCAAATGATTTCGTCCCTGAGAGATGGACCACGCAGCCAGAACTGGTAAAGAACCGCTCAGTATTCGCGCCCTTTTCGATTGGTGAGTACCGATAAAGCAGAATTATTAACAAATTTACGGTATTAACCACCACGTGCGTTTCCAGGGCGGTACTCTTGTGCCGGCAAGCAACTTGCACTTATGGAAATGCGGTATGTCATCAGTAGGATTGTTTCAAAATACGACATTAGTTTTGCGTCGGGACAGACTCGAGAGGGGTTTTTAGAGGGTTTGTCGGACGGTTTCACGCTTGTTTGCCCTGAGTTGAACCTCAACTTTGAGCGACGAAGGCCTGGTTCATCCCCATAGAGAACGAAGGTTGCGATCCCATGGCGGAACAAAATGGGAAAGCGAGAATGTAGTGAGAGAGTCTTTATAATAGATTTTGCTCGCTTCGGTTGTGAGTATGTCTTGAGCAACACAAAGAGTGTTGTTTGATCACTGACCACCGCTCGCTACTCCCTGGACATGGTATACCTAGCTGATAGCACGCCTCAAGCCATAGGAAGTACCTCAGACCGACTAAAGTAGCACGCAGCCTAAGTGGCAAACTGCATAACTATTTTAGTGTTGCTGCAGGCTTGGCCATCAGGCAGCAATCGCTCCCTGCGTTTCCGGCAAAGTTGGAACTGTCTTGCTTAATAGTTCCTGTGCATGTGAGTCCGACTTTGCCAGTCGAAGACCTCGTGAGCATTCAGCAAGGCTGCGAAGAGAATCAAATATGCATTTGTGTAGATCATCGGAAGAGTAACAGCATTGTTCTAAATCCATGGGGTAAATTGAATTCGGTTCACAAACTATCCTGTGCTGGTAGGCCATCTAAATATTGAGGCTATGAGCGCCCAATTTGCCGTTCGGCTTCTAACATTGGCACACTCCCAAGACTTGTCATCTATTTTGGTCCTTCTTTTTTGGTCATCTAATCCACCAATTTCTACTCCAACTCGATGGTACCGGGCGGTTTCGAAGATCGGCGAGAAGTTAGAGTTATCGAAATCAAAAGCAAAGGGGGCTGGCTTACAGGTCATATGTGACTCGGGAAACACCATCAACCTCGTTGACGATTCTGCGAGCCATGGCCTTGAGCAGAGCAAAGGGAAATTCATACGGCTCGGCGCTCATTAAATCCTTGGTTGTGACAGCGCGAAGGCTAAAATGCGTTAGTCAAATTATCCAAGACATGGGAAAGATGTAATGACGTTCAATGACTTACATTATGATGTATCCATAGACACGGATATCTCCCATGACACCCACAGCTACAAGAGAATATCCAGTTAGCATGAAATCTTGTGAACATGACGTTTTGTCCAAATGTCGGTATACAATGGCATCGCAATGGACGCATCTCGGGTGTACATACTCTTGTTGGTGTCCAGACCAGCAAAGGCTTGAGATATCTGTGGCGGAGAGTCAGCTATTGCTCGACAGCAATGATTGACGGACTTGCCTCGTTGTATATTCCAGCCTCCCTGATCATGGAAATGAAGATGTGATCGGCTATACTCACGATATCCACCCCCTCAACTGTTACCTCACCAAGAATCCGGACTCCGATTCCGGGCCTAAGGGGGTGCATAAATTAGTCCAGCTTTTCCCCATATTTCGACAACAGCCCATTTGATAGAAACCACCAAAGACGTGCTGCTTACCCTTGTGACGGATGTCTCATGACCAGGTCGTCGTGAATCTGCAGCCGTCGGTCAAGTGCGTGAACTTCATCTTTGAATAGCTCTCTGAGGGGCTCCAACAACTGAAAACGATGCCGTTAGTTCTTTTTCCTGAGTTCTTCCCCCCCACCATGTCCTGATGGGACTTCTTCAACCACATCCACAACCATGGCTTCCCAAATCATTCCTAACCCCCTGGAAGGAGGTATTCCGCTCCTCGGCGGCCGGGTTCAACCTGCCAAGAGTTTTGAACACCTGCTTGAGTACCTCGAGACCTTTGCAGGCAAGAATGGATTCGGCATAAGGAAGGTCAACAGCGAACGAGTTCGGCTTCGCCACGTCATGCCGGTAACGACTTCTTATGCGATTTGTGGCAAGGGTATCAAATCAAAATGCAAGCAGCACGACTGCCCGTGGAAAGGCAAGAAGATGGGTGGACGTGGACATTTCAGTTGACTAGCCGAAGCCACAACCACCATGCGGTATCTACCTTGGCTGCGCCTAAACAAACCAAGACTGGGCTTCAGTCAGTCACTTCAAACTTGCTTTCTCTGGCAGAGAAGGCTGACACCTTCAGACAGGGTACTGCGGCTGGCGCCGTCGTCACGCGCTCAGGAAGCTAGCGACTTGCTGAAGCCTAATCCTCTTGCAATAGAGTGGGAACATGCCCGGAATGCTACCATGACGATTCAGCATGACGACGTATCGGTGGTCCCATTGCCCTTATTAGGGGCTTGGGTGAGCTCTTGGGGCTTGGCAGAGTCTCTTGGGAAGCTCCCAATATCTCTGATTCCCGGTTCAAGTGCATTTATGCCCTGGATTTGATGGCAGGGATTTCTTTGGGTTCCGAAGGTGACGAGATCACCCTCCGCCATGATCGTCTTGCATCAAAGATCCCTGGCAACGCTCTGGGTGAGGAGTCTAAGGTGGACCCTGAAAGCGACTTTGCGAATGCGGGCCGCTTTCCTTCTTGTCTTGAGGAGAGGGTTGACTTCAAAACGGAGTTCATAGAACAAGATATGCACAAGATTGACATGGACGACCGTGAAACGTCGGATCAACACCATCCTATCTTCTGAAGAACGCCGTTGTTTGACATCAAAGAACATGAGGCTGCGTTTTTCCACCAACCGCCGAAGACGATCAGATCTGTGAGTAACACACTCCACATATCAACACACCGCTTCTAGCAAAACATCTACGAAACCACTTCAATGAAGCCCATAACCGGTAGTTGTTGAGATTTATCGGTATGGAAATTTTGTCGAAGAGTGGGTTTTGCTTTTCTCGTCCCAACCACTGCCCAGTTGTGGAGATGTACAGCTACAGGGGAACGGGCTCACATACTGGTCCGATCCTGACAATATCAAGATGCAGAAGCTGTCAGTACTGTGGGTGGCGATAACGCAGGAAGCTGAGAAATCCAACCTGGTTCAAGGACCGGATGACAGTGGTATCCTGAAACTTTAGACAGACGCTCTGAATTGGCGCGACATCTCTCGCACGGCCGAGGGAATCGCGTCTCCAGGACTGCGCGGTCAATACTCGAAGCAAGCATGCCTGAGATTATTCAGTTACCAAACCAGTGTTCAGTTCAACAAGCAGATGTCGTTCAAGCTGCCAGGCAGTGTCATGGTTCCAGACACAGAAGGATTCAATCATGGTCAAGTTCCGGGACTTTTGTTAAGGAATAACATCTGGGATCCCAGTCCAAAAGAGGATTCGAGGCTGACCCTGGTTGAGATGCCATGACGTTCGGGAGAGTTGAAGGGGGTGCTGAGACCTGGAGGTTAACGGCCGAGAAATGGGATTAAGAGGGGCTACTGGGCTACTGCTTAGCTAGAAGGGTGATTAGAGCTAGTAGGGGCTTATAGGGAGCTAAGGGGGGCTAATGAATAGCTAAGCCGAAGCTGAGCTAGCGAGCGAAAAGGCCTTAAAGCGGCGATCTATGGTAGGTCACGTATCGCCTGAGTTTCGTCTCAAAATGCCGTTACATTCAATGCGACACAAGGCACTTGACGGCTGAATCTTGATCAATATGCAGGGCATGTAATTCTAATGGCTTACTGTCGTGTTCTCCTATAACCTCATTCTGGTTTTCTCTCTTGGCAGCCCATATTTAGCTTGGGGTTAATCTCAGCCAGGCTACTGAGCACGGATAGGATCTCCCTCTTGTAATCTGGCGGCACAAATTATAGCGGCTCCGGAAAAACCAGGGCAGCCGGAGGGCGACTGCCCCTGTCCCAAAGCTATATATTTCCCCGCAATTCCATTTTCCCCGGATTCGACCCCAGATCTTCAATCTCCCCTGTCCCCACCCAAGAAACCATGGCCGAAAGCCGACCAGACAGATCTCCTTCTGACAGCCAGAATGGCCTACCTGTCAGCGCACAGCGTTTGAGGAAGAGAGAGCTCGATCGGAAAGCTCAACGCGCCGCTCGAGCAAAGACCAAGAGCCGGATTGCCCATCTTGAAAGCCTCGTCGAGTCAATCCGTCATCAGGATGCGGAGGGAAATACAACGGCTCTCATAGAGCAGCTGGGAAAGGTAAAAGAAGAACGGGATTCTCTAATTAGAGTGCTCGAGAATGTGCAGGATTCCATAAAAACTCAACTCAGGGGTCTCGACAGCTCCAGCACATCATCCAATGAGCAAAGGACACGCCAGGACGCTTCAAGATCAACGCCAACCCATCTATCTCCTCCCCAGTCTTCTACTCAGCCAGACATGCAGATTCCGTTTGACCCATTTTGTGTCGACAACGCCCAGTCGATGGTAAATCCGACAGGTGTTGATGAAAGCCAGTTTTACAGCCCTGGGATATGCATCGACACCACACAACCAATGCTACACAACGACTCAACCCGTTTTCCAAGTTGCTCTCCCACTGTTCCTCTATTCTTCCCGTTGAAGCTAATGGTTCCTTTAGGTTCTGACATGCTCTTCACTGGCTCAACACCCGCTGCTTGCGAATGCAGCTCGTCGAGAACTCGACGACTTCCGGATGGCACAGAAGTCAACTTCAACATTTGGCAAGCAGCAAACGAGGTGTTGTGCAAGACGGGTCCTTCTGACGATATTGATACCACCACCCTGGACTCGACCAATAGTGATATCGCCGTCCGGGCCGTCATGGAAGGTTGGCATAGCGTGGAGAAGATGCACAAACTCAGCCCAGCGTGGGAAAAAATACGCAAGCTGGACCAGCTGGGGTTTCTTGCTTGTAGCCAGGCAGAGCGGTTGGCGATACTCTGGATGATCCACGTCCTGATGAGCTTCCAGAAGAACCCAACTCCAGAAAGGGCAGTCACACTGCCCCTGTATTATCACGAGCTGTGAGCGCAACGTTGCTGTTCTCTGCCAAAGCATTCCTTCTGATATTTTCTTCTAGACCATCTCAACGACTTCCTCACTCACAAGCAATCGACTTTCTCGTCTGGTAAGTCGTATATTGGAGGCTGTTGGGGCTCATCTGGTCCGTGTTGACCATATTCCTTCCCAGGCCCGGCGTCCGCGATCAGTTCATCTGGTCAGAACATCGATACTGCCGTAACATCTTCTGGCACCTCTTCAGTCAACACCTCCGCCTCTTGTGGCCTTTTGACTTTCACGACTGTTATTCCCGAAACCAGGAATCTGGTTCGTACCAAATCTCAGCGCATTTCAAGCGGACAATCCAAGGAGTCGAGTGCTGGACAATGGAACGAGATTTCTTCCACTACTACCCAGAACTGAGACAGTCGATCCCTGTATTCTTAACCATACCAATCCCGATGTCGGAAGATACAGACCGAGAGACGGATTGGTAGATTATGTCATATTTAGCAAAGTACCATCTTTAATAATAGCGTGCTGTCAAGCTTGCTTACCTCCAGCAAAAGGTGACTTAGGGATCGCAATTCAGCTGAGCTATAACTTGCAGGTGAGCAGTTTACTTGCTCCGGGCTTAGAATCCCTTCTTCCACCAGGGAGCCTTTGTTTCGATGGTAAAGGTGACCGAGAGAGAAGTTCCCAATGGTTTCTGTTTCGGACAACGGGCGTGGCCACGATGTGACCTGGGTGACAGAGAGACGGTTGCACAGGAGGGACTTGTCCATTAGACTAGCCATGTTCAATTGAGATCATCCAAGCATTCATATACGTCATTTCTTCAGAATGGACCCGGGGACTTCAACTAGCTTATCCCTGAAATAATCAATGAATCCTTTCCCAAAGCCATCCAACCGCTTGGAGCTGCTGACACCACGACCAAGAATACCATAGACCACAAAGTGTACCGCAAATATTCCAGGAAATTCAACTCGCTCGATGGAAAAGTCAGGTCGCATTTCATCACCCAGGAGTTCTTTGACCTTTGCGATAGACATGTACGACCGCAGCCAATCCCACTCCTCGCTCGTGTGAACAAACAGGCCAAAGTTGAGATTTGAGCCTTTGTCGCCGGAACGCCCGAGTGCAATATCTCCCAAGCGAACTCTATAAATCTGCTTTGGCATAGGGACGGGCGATTTAGTATCGTAGGATTCTCGCTCGCCAAACTTCTCAAATGCGGCAGGTCGACCGGCCTCAAAAGATTGCACGACGTCATGGCTGTCAACGAAATGGACACGCTCCTCGAGATCGTTTTGATACCACAGGGCTGGGTAATAGGCCAGATACGGGCGTGGGATAGCCGTCCGTAGGTCCAAGGAGCTATGAAAACCTGGGGATTGTTGTCAAAGAGCGCCAGATATGGGGGAACATTTATCAAGGGCCTACCAGAGAAGTGCCTCAAGGATATCCGCCGTACAGAATGACCAACAAGGCCCAAGGCCTCGATGTTCGTTGACTGGGCGAAGATTCGGAAGTAGACAGTACTGCTATTTTGGTTCCGAGGATTAGAGGCGGGAACGCCGATGCTGGAGGACGTGTCAGTTGCCATGAGCAGTCAGGGTAAGCCAGGTCTGAAGGGGGAAGAAATGGAAAACAACATCGTACCGCTGGAAGTCGAGAGTGTCGAGCCGATTCAATACTTCAGACCCCAGGAAGTATCTCACTTGCTTCTCAAAGAGCTCGAACTTCTCCTCGAACGCATAGCCTGTACAGTTGAACAATGCCTGTACTTCGTATCCGCCTTTGTAGAAGACGGCGAGCTTTGTAGTTTCTGGCGGCGGAGCACCCCGTACTCCGGATACAAAGACCCTTGCGACGAGTGAGTGGAGCATCTTGGTGTTATCCAGGCATCATTCACATACCTGTCCTCGCCCACTTGATCCATCGCCACGTTGTCCGGGTAGGCCTTGACGTCGCTATTTAGGTAGACGTTGCCCTGAAGTTCATAAACAAGCTGACACCTGCAGGTGTCGACGTTGACAATGCCCCCAGTTCCGGGGTGCTTCGTGATAACGCATGTTCCGTCTTGTGCAATCTCTGCTATGGGGAATCCGGGGTTGATGAAGCGATCAATGTCGTACGCATCAAAGCCTGAAAAGTTGCCACCAGTAACGTAGGCCGAACACTCGATCAAATGACCGGCAATCAGAGCACCAGCGAGGTTGTCATAGTCAGAGCTACTCCATGACCACCAATACCAAGCACAAGCAATGACGGGACTGGCATCGGAAACTCGGCCGCAGATGACAATGTCGGCGCCCTTTCTGAACCCTTCGTAGATGGCACGGGCGCCCAGGTAGGCATTCGCAGACACGATCTCAAGGGGCTCCCTTGACTCTTTTGCAAACAAGAAGGACTCGGGTGTCAGAGTGACGCGGCAATTCTGAGAGTCGAGGTGAGGCAGGGCGTGCTGTTGCTGCTGTGGCATGAATCTCCCCAGCTTTGGCAGCACATCATCGCCAGAGACATAGGCGACTGTCAAGTCGTGTCCCTTTTCTCTGACCTGGTGTATAGTTAATTTGACGAGTAGTGTACGGACCGCGCCCGCTCATGAGCCCTTACCAAGCCAGCCACCTTCACTGCGAGGCCTCTGGGGTTCAAGGCACCTCCGTTGATCGCAACCTTGATCCTCTTTTGAGCGATGACATCAATTGCCTGCTGTAGACCCTCCCATGCCGACTCTTCGTAGCCTGGGTGTTTGCCCTGCCCAAAGGCTTCCGCATTATTGGCCATGTTTACCTCTAAACTCAAGTTAACTGACGCCCCTGGCTTTGTCCCGTTCAGAGAGCGTACCTGCAAGATAGTCGCCTGTGATGAAGTCAACTTCGCCCATTGTACCTTGCCTATACATCTCGGCCGGAGGGTCTCCTATCACATCCAATGAGTTTTCTCCATAAATTTCAATGGAGCCAGTACTGTCCTACCGTAATATCCTGAGCAATTGGCCACACGCACCGGCCGCACTCCAAATTCTCCGGCACGCCATTCGTCTTGAGATGCCATTATGAAAGGTGTGTAGTGAACAGTTGCAATGGTTATAATCAAGCAATGGAGTCCTGTGGTTGAGAGAATCGAATCGTCTCGTCCGCAAACGCTTTGTTCCAGACTGGTCCTTTATAGATGAACTGGCAGCCCTTCTCAGAATGTCGTCACCATTCCAAGAAGGCCAAGGAGGTGAAAGGCGTCGTAGAACTCCGGTGGCAAAGTTAATTCCGGGCGCCTCTACCCACCTTTTGGCCCATCTCGGAGTTTTAGGAACCGCCATGTGTCGACGTGAAACTCCGACTCCGGGCCGAATGGTCCGAGCAACGTGCTGTCATACTTCCTCGCCAACTATTTAGAATTGAGGTAGACGTCGATCTTTCTCTTCCAAAGAACAAAGCATATTTCCTCCTCAATCTTCATCACCTTTCAACTATCATCCTCAAAACATGCCAATGGCAAACTACTCCATTCTCGCAGAGTCAGAGCGGATTCTGAACGAGGTCCTGCTTCGTGACGCTGCTCTCGACCTCCCATCTTCCTTTGCAGAGGCAGCCAAGAAGGTCAAGTTTGTCGGTGACGACACCAAGCCGTTCGTCCTTACACCCCTCAAGATGACGGAATCCTCTTCCGCCTTGACTGCTCTCGTATCTACTGCTGCCAGCGTTGCCGCAGCAGAGCGATATGGGATTGATTACCAGCACGTTGAGGTCAACGTTGACGTTGCAACCCTATTTCTAGAGTCGGTCCTACTCCCTACCATCGGTGGAAAACCGTTTGTGGCAGATGAGCAGATGGCGCAAGAGCTTGCCAAGATGGATATACATCATGTCGCCAAGACCATCAGACGCTTCGCTACGAATGTATACCAGACCAAAGACGGAAGATGGTACCATTTACATGGTTCGATGGATGCGAGACCGACCATGAACATGATGGGCGTGGAAGATATCAGCGTGTCTGAGGACGAGGCCATCAAGATCTATTCCGACAAGGTTGCCCAGTGGGACTCGCAAGATATTGAAGAGACCGCGAACGAGCAGTTCCGTCAGGCTGGTGTGGTCTGTTACACGCCCGAGGAGTTCTTCTCCAGCGAACATGGCAAGATTATGGGACAAGAGCCCTTGTGGACCAAGACGAAGCTAAGCGGACCGCGAAAAACATGGCCTGCAGCTGGCGATCGTCAGCAACTGAAGCCTCTTGCTGGGATCAGGGTCATCGACTACTCCCGTGTCATTGCAGCACCAGCAGTTTCCAAGATTCTGGCTGTTCTCGGGGCCGATGTCATCCGCGTCTCGTGCAGCAAGCTTCCTGAGCTATCGCCTACGATGCCAGACTTGCAGACCGGGAAAAGGGATGCGGACATCGACTTGAAGACTGAAGAGGGCAAACGTACCTTCGCCGAGCTAGTGAAGGGCGCCGACATCCTCATAGATGGGTATCGTCCTGGGGTTTTGGCACGGCTGGGATTCGATTCGACATCTCTCCGCGAGCTGAACCCAAGCCTCATCTACATGCGAGAGAATTGCTATGGCTTCAAGGGTCCCCTCGCCCATCGATCTGGCTGGCAACAAATCAGCGACTGCTTGGTTGGACTGTCACATCTGCAAGGCAAATTCCTCGGCCGTGACGAGGCTGTCGTTCCCCTTCTCCGTAAGTTCAGCTTTTGCGGTGCTCCTTCGTGTCTACGATTACTGACCCATGTCCAGCAAACTCGGATTACCAGACGGGTTTGGTTGGAGCTGCAGCGGCCATTGAGGCCCTGATTGCTCGGACTCACGATGATGTCACCTTTGACATTGATATCAGCCTGACGCAATTCAACATTTGGTACTATCGGCTAGGCCTTTACACCGAAGAGTCTCAGCGGGAACTGAGAGCTCGCGATCCGGAGTTCGACCCTCGCCATTTCGATGACATGGCAGTCCTCGTCGGGAAAACACACATGTCCCTCAAGAAAATTCGCCCTGATATTTTCACTCATCCAGAGTATTTCTGGCCGATGAGTGGGAGGGAATATGGTCTCGACAAGGACTTGACGGTCTTGGCTCCAGCGTTCAAGTTCAGCTTGTCCAAAGTCGAATGGGTTGTTCCAACAGGTCGCAGGGGACGATCCAGTCCTGAGTGGGCGCACTAGTTAAATATTTTCAGACGCTCATACCCTTTATTTCATGAAACATGGGAGTGGAACCCATCATATCTCCAAGTACACCTTCAAGAGAGTTCAGATTCCAATGGCGACCCAAGGTCCGATCAATAAGAACCGCCCGTCTGGGTGTCGAATTCATGAAACTCTGCCATGATGTCGTCAAAACACCATGGAAAGGCCGAGTAGTCCTGCCAGAGACTTTCTAAGCCATCAAATCGAGCATCTGGGGGCATCGAAGGGCTGCCATTGATATCCCCGTCATCTTGGGCTCCTAGTTGCCCACCGGCATCGATAAATACTGGGATATGCAAGTTCTGAGTCGAATTTGGTAGTTGCTGATGATCAGAGGCCGAGCCTTCTTGCTTCTCTGCAGTGTGATTGCCAATAGCTGCCTTGACTGCATCGCAAAGTGCTTCGCGCAAGAGCCTCAGCTGGCCCACGTATGATTCGGGTTGTTTGTCAGCGAGTCTGGCAATGAATCGAACAGCAGCATGCATTCGAGCAAGATCTTGCGATGCATCCTCCCCACACGGGCGTCGGCGCGTAAAGAAGAAAAGAACGATGAGGGCGGATGTGGCAAACGAGAGCAGGTCCCTATTGTTGCTCAATTAGCTCGTCGAGTTGTGCTGACCAAAGCTATGGTTCTCTTACCAGCAGAAGCTAACTTCATTCCCTGGAACAAGTCCAAGTGTTTGTATGATATCTCTCGCAGCGTTTGCAACCACCTCGATGGACTCCTTGACGTCAGGAGCTATCTCACCATACGAAGCCAGGGAATTCGGCATCCAAAACTGGCGTAGTCCATTGGATCGATGGATCGATATGAGGCAATTCAAGTAGCGAATATGGAGGCGGAGGAGACACCGCTGTGTCGCGGCATTCCAGCCGCTGATAAGTTGGCCTGGACGAACCTCCATCGGGAAGGTTTCCTTCCACCTCTCGAGCTTCTCATCTAGATCAGTCATGATTCCCTTGAGATCGGTGAGCTCAGTAGCCTCCGTGGTAGAAGAGTAGAGGCGCGTATACACTTCCGCCTCATGGAGGGACAGCTGTACGCTGCAGAGAAATATGTTTAGAGTGGTCTGGCCGTCTGTGGTGGTGCTAATTCCGAGAACCTCTCCCTCATCCGCGATAGGCAGGTCGACACTGAAATCGTCGGGGTCTTGAGCAGGCGGTCGTCCGGTGCGGAGACATACATGCTGATCCAGCATCTTTGCGAGCCAAAAGACCCGTCCTCTTTGTTTCTTCTCAGCCGATCGACATGTCGACCTACAGTCTTGCCTATGGAGCCCAGTGGCATGGCCCAGACGCACGGCGGCCGCCGACAGCATAAAGGGAGGCTGGGGGTTGGGGGTTCCGAGGTAGAACCAGGCAATCCCTATGAGGGCCTGTACGGAAAGGAGGCTGATGTTGCGCATCATGACGTCCAGAGCAACATCCATGGCGTTGCTCGCATATCGCCATGCTGTGTCCCATGAGTCAGGTGTTGCACATTCTCGCTCAAGTCTCCGCCTCTCGGCGATGGCCATGACGATGTTGAAGCATGCCCACCAGGCCGGCTCATCAGGAGGATCGTCGGTGTACTGCCTCCCCAGGAAAGTCATGAATGTAGGCGGGTCAAACAATGGCCAGATGCTGTTCTCCTCGCGGAAAAAGTCGCTTACGAGATCCAAAGCCTTGTCCCAGGGAGGTAGAGAGCCATTGACTCTACGCAAGAAGACTTTGCTTAGGCCTGGGTGAGTCCATTGCGAATAGGTACCTTGGCCAAGCGATGCCTTTATCTGGTGCGAGACGAGTTCGTTGGGCGCCTTGTTCTTGGTGTCTAGAGCTTCAGTGAACAGGGAAGAGACGGTCGAGAGAGGACCTTGTAAGATGAGCCTTGGCTTCGTGATGCAGCAAACGTAACGCACCAAAATATCTCAGGTCTGAAGCACCTCCTAGAATAGTCCCTCGGTCAGGACCAGTGTGCCTCATCAAGACTTGCTCTGATACGTGTCGTTTTCTTCCGTTTGTTTCCGGCCTTGAGCCCGGTTCATGATCCAAGGTCCCATTCATCAGCGGGTCTGGACGCCTTGCCCAAGGTCTTGTTGTGCGTCTATAATTAAGCATTAATACTCCGCCAGACAAGAGCTCACAACCCCAGCAATATTGCGAGAGCGAGGGCATGCGCATGGTACCTTGGCCTCCGATACGGGCCCTTGTTAACATCCGCATAAATGCACTGGCTGTGAGCTTCAGCGCATCTGAGGCAAACCGGCCTCTTGCCGTCGCATCTCAGTTTCTTGCGCCTACAGGCATTGCAGGCCTTTGTAAGTTAGCAAGCTGCATTGCTGCACTTCTACATGGAGATGCGGCCGGCAAACCTTGGCAATGCGTCTTCGACGGTCGACCTCCATCGTGAACTAACAATGCCGACGCCCTGATAGGCCGTGTCGGGGAAATGAAGAATTTTTATCTCCAGGCTTTTTTGCATTCGTTAGTATGGGGTGTCCCCACGGAGTTTCGATGCTCCGGGCATGTTGCCACTTGCTGGCGGAACCGAGAACAGCAAGCTTACAAGAACCAGTTCTAGGAGGAACCTGAGAGATATTCCAGCATAGATTATCAGTTGCAAGTATAAGCCTAGTGTCCATGTATTCTTTTACTTTGTGATCCACGGGGATCAACGACAACAATTCCTCAGATGGATTGATCATTGTTGCCTGCCTCGGGCCATCGGCCAAAACCCACCCTGGCCCTCGGCTGGTCATTCAAACTGAGCCACATTTGTCCCGGGCCACAACCCACGAAAGTGTGGCTGAGTAGACGACTGGGTCATCACGTGCTTCTCCTCCCTTTTGCTGCACAACTTTGTGAAAACGTGACGAAAGGAAATAAGTGACAAGGCATTTCACGCAGCTGGGATCAACTAACTCTAAGCTCTACCTATGATTCCACGCCAGAGGACTGCGCCAGCAAAGAAATAACAACGGCACCACAAACTTTGCTACTAGGAGGGTCCTGCAATGACTTCACCCAGTTATGCAAAGGTTGCCTTACTATCTGGGATTCCTAAATATCCTATTTAAGATGCTTCAGGCACATTGAATATTTTATTATCCTTTCGAGAACCCCCAATATTTGACACATTGTATTTTCTGTTCCTTGCATTTAAACCTTGTGGTCGACTTGGCCGAGATTCGCCAGTCAAGGAAAGGAGTCTATTACATAGAAGTACCCTCTCTAAACGCTATAAACCCACCGAATACAGGCGGAAACTTCCAGCCCCTACCCAAGACAAATCCAAACGACCTAACAGGGAAAATCCAGGCCCCATAAAGCTATAGGGAGCACCTAGATTCTCCCGATACTGGCCCACGCTGCGACATCTAGGGAAACAGCTCTGCTCCCGACCAATGCCAACTATTCGACGGAAACAACAATTGGCAGGGGTTACTGAACCAGCTCACCTTATGGACACGATGCCTAGATCGTCTAAATCAACAGTGGCTTTCTTCAAGTTGGGCGATGTTTTGTATCATTTCCGCGGAGTCCGCGCATCGCGCGAGGTATCGGCGCCGCCACGAGACTAGCACAGGTGAACAAGAGACCATATGTGAAAATCGCATTTCAACGCAAGAAAACCAATGCTTTATTAAGGGCACGCGCCGGAGACGGATTCTGTGAAAACCCCGAGATCAAGACAATTTTAGCTGCGGACTTGGTTGGCCCTCCGCTGCCGGCAGAGAGAAAACTACCTATTTAATGCTTGGTTCTCCTCAACTCGAAACAGCTCACTAAGTCACCGAGTCAATAAAGATACACCCAAAAGCATCAATATAGACACCGAAGGTTTCAAATGTCACTCCCTGAAGCAAAGCAGCCATATTTGCCCGAGGTGGCCGCCATATTATCCCAAGCGCCTGATTTGGCCATTTGGGAAACCTACGACGATATCTGCGAGGCGCGGAAGACGGTAGCAGCTTTGTTCAAGGATGACAGAGATGGCATCCTCACTGACCCGGATCTCACCATTGAGAATGTCAGCATCCCGGGCCCTCGTGGTGACATTGTCTTGTCCGTTCTCTCGTCCAAGGCACGCAACGACACCCAAAGTCTGAGGCCTGGAATATTACACATTCATGGAGGTGCCATGGTTGTCGGTGATCGCTTCATCGGGCTCAATCTCTTCACTCGATTTATCAAGGAGCTTGATGCCGTTATTGTTACCGTCGAATACCGTCTTGCGCCAGAGCACAAGGGCACAGCGCTTGTTGAAGACTGCTACGCAGCGCTCCTCTGGTTTGAGAGGAATGCTGACCAGCTGGGAGTCGATCGACAACGACTCATGGTTGCGGGAGCGTCGGCTGGCGGCGGACTCGCCGCAGGGACGGTTTTGCTGGCCAGAGATCGGGGTGGTCCAAGGTTATGTGGCCAGATGCTCCTTTGTCCGATGCTCGACGATAGCAACAAGACTTTATCGGCTGCTCAGTTTGCAAAGGAAAGGGGAACATATTGCGGATCCCAGAATGAGAAGGCTTGGTCATGCGTGCTTGGTGATCAGGCTGATCGGAAGAGCGTTAGCATGTACGCCGCACCGGCCAGAGCCACCGATCTATCCCGCCTTCCGCCCACATTCATTGATGTTGGGGGAGCTGAGCCGTTCCGAGACGAGGCTGTACAGTATGCACTGAGGTTATCGCAGCATGGGGTCTTGACAGATTTCCATCTTTGGGGCGGAGGCTGTCATGGCTTTGAGAAAATAGAGCCTGAAGCTGCCTCTTCCAAGTCATCTATCCAAGCAAAGGCGGACTGGGTGCATAAAATCTTGAAGCTTTAGAACTAGAAGCGTACCATGAATAAATCTGTTGTTTAGTTTACACGTGGCATATCATTGAAGTTATTGCATAGACATGCAATCCGCCAGGCGAAATCCCAAAATTGTTGTAGATCTTGACTAGTAAGTAGGTGAGAGTTATACATGTATCTTTGAAATCATCTTTACCAAACATAGAGATTATCATTGGTTGGTAGCCCAAGTTGATTCGTGATACTCAACCGATTATGTGTAGCATGTCGTTGTCGGTCAGTTTAGTCGTCTTAGAACCACCGCTTTTCCCTGTTCCGGTCGAAGATGACGTTGGAAGAGATGCATGAAAAGTCGGGGTAGAATCTTTTGTTACCCTGGACGACTCGGCATTTAGACCCAAAAAGACTACGTCATCGGCGACGGCATTTAGAAGACGCCCATAATCCCGAACCCAATACACCGCTGACTAAGGATTTCCATCTCACTTGATTGGCTCCTTTTTCTTGTCGCTTGGCCAAATACGGAGCGGCTCGGTGGAGGTTGTTGAAGATGCCTGAGCATCTACCCGATATTTCAGCCGGCCTTCCCGGCCCGACCCCCTTTTAGCTAAGATTAATCCACACACACATCTCCCTCAACAAGGGCACGCACAATCACTTTTGGTGATAGACCGACCTCCGCTTACTCATCCATTTCGTCTTGCCATGTTCATCACAAAATGCCCCATCAGCCCAGCCCAGGCTAACGCTCTGGCACGCTCAGGCCTGCTCCGTCCGATGTCGGCGATAGTTGTCTCCGGATGCCGACTTTATTTCCAGAGCCGAGAAGGCGAAGCAGCCATGGTCCTGCTAAACCTTGCAGCTGAGATGGAGACGATCCGGCCCCGGGCTCCCATCATCACCCCGAGGGCAGATGGCGACTCACCGGGAGCACGTTTCAGATCTCTACAAATAGGATCCGTGTCAGCCAGTTCCACCTGATCCGTATCCTCTCGATCAATCAGCAATTCTTCACCCTCAGCACCTACACAGTACGCACCAAGTCCCCGACAGACGACAGAGACAATGTCATTTTTCCCTCCCCGATCACCGAACCGACATCCTGCCAGCTCTGCCTTCTGGGCTGGAAAATGGAAGCTGTACATCATCCCCTTGATAGCCAGTGGCTTCTTGCTGCAGCTGCTCTTTATTGGCAACATGTCGTATCTCTATGGCGCGCTGTTCAAATCGGGCTCCCGAATGCACAACCTCAAGATCCTAGCCGTCGACTTTGATGGCGGTGACGTTGGCCGGGCCCTTTCAGGCGCTTACAGCAACTTGCGGTCGGACCAGTTCCCGACGGTTGATTTTCGGTCATCATCCCAATACCCGACCCCCGAGTCCCTCCGCGAGGCTGTCTGCAAGCACGGCTACTGGGGCGCTGTCTATACGAGCTCTGGAACATCTGATAGACTCCTGGCCACCATCGCAGGCGATAACACGACCGCATACAAAGCCCAAGACGCAGTCACCTACATCTACAATGGAGTCTATTACCCGGCCATTGTCGCATCTGTTCGAGGCAGCCTCCAGACCTTAGTCAGCGTGGCCTCCAAGGTCTATCCCGGCCTGTCTACCGAAGCTATGGCCGCAGTCAACATGACCAACCCGGCCTCAGCGGCCACCCTTCTCAACCCCATCGATGCTGCCGCCTGGGACATCATGCCTACGAACCAAGGAGCCCGGGTCCTCTTGAATACCGTTTCCATGGTAATGCCGATCCTGATGCAGTTCTTCTTCGTCATGGGCGTCAATGGCATTTTCGGCGCCGCCAAGGTACTGGAGACCCAGTCCAAACGAGACGTTTACCTCTTCCGGCTCTTGGCCAGCAAGGTCTATAGCTGTGTCTCTGCTCTGGGCATGGCTGGCTATATTTGGGCCTTCCGTGAGAGCTGGGGCGTGACCGCCGGCCAGTTCTTCGAGACGTGGATGTGCCTCTGGTTCTACATGGATATCAACTATCTCGTCGTGGATACCGTTCTTGGAAGCATCGTACCCATGCAGTTCTTTGCCTACTTCTTCCTGACCTGGGTCATCCTCAACATCGCCACGACAGTCTATCCTTTCGAGCTCACGCCAGGCTTCTACCACTGGGGATGGGCCCTGCCTGCCCACAACGTCTGGCTGCTGCTCATCGGTATTTGGTCCAGTGGTTGCCGGGCGCAGCTCGACGTGACGCTTCCTATTCTGTTCGCTTGGTGGTTTGTCGGCCATCTGAGCAGCGCTTGGTCGGTCCGCAAGAGGTGCTTGATGGCCGAAGAGGAAGAGACATCCGCCAGCGATGACAAGTTTGCCCGATACAATACCGAGCAGAGTCAAGAGTTTGTTCTGCAGACGATTGCCTCCCGAGCCTCGAGGGGAGATGCCAACGACCGGAGATCGGACAACTATGACCTGGAGGCGAATCGCATTGGAGGGAGACAGCCCAGCGGGAGCGATAGCCAGACCACAATCAATGGTACGGAGGAGGTCAATTCCGCAAATGACCAGGAGAAATAAAGGCGGCCGGACTGGCGTTTGGTGAATATGAGACTTTGTTATCGGTATAGATGGTATTTATAGACATGGTATGGGTTTGGGCGCTATCTAGACAGGCGGTATATGTATGTTACTAGTAATACTGGGTAATGCAGCTAGCCACGTCGGCCACACTGCTTTGGACGAGTAGGGGGTAATTATCTCTCGTCTAAGATCAAATCTTCAAGACCACTCGCGGTTCATGCGTGCTGCTTCCCTCATGGCGACCTGCGGTCTCATCACCTGACTATTGCCCTGCCAACTGGTGGATCGGCTCAACATGTTTTGGTTTGGTTGTTAATTTTGCGGCGCGGCGATGCATCTGGGTAAGCAAGCTGTCGTAGGATTCGCTAGGGTTTCGGCTACGGATCAATCGGCACGGAAGATCCGGACTATATAGAAGACATGCCTGCACCCAGAAGTGGAAAAGAGGCCAGGTCTCATTTCGGGTTGTATGCTATCAGCGCGACTATTGAGGTGGAGCGGCCTCAATCTCCTGCGGCATTCTACCCAGAACACGCTGTGCTCTCTCGGTATCCCAACATCTGCAATCGTCACCGGGTCAACTGGGGCACTGCATCAACATAACCAACGCTGCCGGTCAAGATGAATGCCTCCCCTGAGCTCTTCGTCTCCCTTCCGACAGGCGTGCGCCTCTGCTATCAAACCATTGGCAACCCGTCTGACCCTGCCGTCGTTCTCATCACTGGCGCTGCTTGCTCCATGCTCGAATGGCGCGATGGTATGCTGGCTCTCATGAGCCCTGTCCATAACCCGCACTATCTCATCCGGTTTGATCACCGTGACACCGGCCTGTCAACTGAGTTCCCGGTCCCCGGCGGATACACCGTCTCGGACATGGCCGACGATGTTGAAGGGCTGGTCGATCACCTAGGCTTGGCCTCAAAGGGCTTTCACGTCGTCGGCGGCAGCATGGGAGGACCGCTTGCGTTGATGATCGCCGCACGCAGGCCGCAGCAGGTCAGAAGCGCCACTCTGTTTTTTACATCACCCGGCGTTAGCGATGAACTACCGCCAGGTGAAGGCCCCAGCAGAAGCGTGGGAATGCCGCCCATGCCTGGGGGTATAGGAGACCAGAGACAAAAGTACATCGAGTATGGCATGAGCGTATTCGACGCCCTCGCGACGCAGCCGCCAGACGAAGAAGAGAGGAAGGATGCTCAAGCGCGGGTCGCCCAGGTCACGGATCGGGACATGCGAGGCGGGACACTGTATAGCAAGGGGCCCAATCATGGCGCCGCGACTTTCGGTCGGTGGACTGGATTAGAGATGCTCAAAGACATCAAGTGCCCTGCCACGGTGATCCAAGCAGCCAAGGATCCATTCTTTGGCGTGGTACACGGAGAGGCACTTGCGAGAGGGATACAGGGCGCCGAGTACGTCTTGTGGGAAGATGTTGGCCATGAGCTGCCGTGGCGGGTCTGGCCTCGGCTTGCTGAGGTGTTTTTGCGAACTTGGAAGAGGGGAGAGGATGAGCAAGCAAGAGGGTCGGAAGTTTAGACAGACCGAGGAATGCGGGCATCAGCAACGATGCCCTCCAAGTTGCAATCAAGGTGCTGTTGATGCTGGTCGAACTGATTTGATCTCATAGCGAGACAACGTCAAGAGGGCTGTCCAGGGTAACGCTTCACGTACCATCAGTCACAGATTTCCTTCGACCATTGGAGAAACCATATTCAAACTGCCTGCTATCATATCTGACCAAGTGCTTGCCAGAGCCTCCTCATCTGATAAATACTACCCTGATCATTGATACTCTGCCCATCATTCAGGTAGTGGCGGAGATAACAATAACCGGCTGCTACGCTTCTTTAATCCTTTTGATCCAGGGCGTCAATCTTTTCCGAATCAACCGGCTTCCCCTCAATCTCGGACGTGAACCTAGAACTGCTCCCCTTGCCGAGCATGCCCTTTGCCACACGCAGCATACTATGGCGTCCTTCCCAGAGCGGGAAAAGACCAACCGCAATGGAGCTGCAGAGCAACCAGATGATTCCCACAGTGACCCAACCAGTAAAGAATGGCTTGGAGAAGACATAAGAAGAGCCATACATGGGCATGGGCCAAAGCACAAGAAGAGCCACAGTCATGCACACCGTCATGATCTTGGCCGTCTTGGAGGCTTTGTTCAACTTTGCCTTGTCTTCTTCGGGCGAGACCAAGATGCGACCTGGCGTTGGTGAAGCGGTTTCGGAGTCCTCCATCATGTCTGAGCCACTGGTGTCGTCGGCCTGCTTGATTGCTGCCATGGAGGCCCAGTTGTACTCTTCGGGACCAAATACGTATGTGAAGAAGGGAACGAATAAGATGGGGCTGAGAAGGGCAACGACGTTGCCTGCGAGCATGGGGTTGTTGGAGCCAAGATTGTCAACGTTCAAGACGCCATCGAACTCTTTGGCGCAAGTCACGGTCCAGGCAATGAGGGCGCAGCAGAGACCGAGGACAGGAGAGCAGGCCGCGGCGATCCAGTTCTGTCGGGTCCAAAGAAGGGTCAGGGTAGCAGGGATGACAGCCGCAGAGATCATGACACCCATCCAGAGATAGAGCCAGCCCATGCTGATGCCAGCATAGTAGAGTCCGACGCTGAAGCCGGCCATGATAGTGCCGTATGCCACGACACTGCTGTGAGATATGGCGATCAATCGGTTACCGGAGGCTCGGGGGTTGATGTAAGTCCTGCAAGCCTCGTTAGCTACCGCAGCGGGTCAACTGACAAGAAGCACTTACTGGTAAATATCGTAGGTGAAGATGGAGGAGACAGCAATCAGCTGGGCAGATGTTGCTGAAGTCACAGCCATGAAGATCATGATGAGTGTGCAGATGGCGCCCGACTTGCCCAGCAGACCTACAGCAGCATAGGGCAGAACAAGTCCAGCTGTCACATCGGCCGGATCCATGCGGTTGGGGTACGTAGGAAAAGCTGGGCTGGACTCCAGAGCCAAGGCACTCAAACCCATGGTCGTTGCACACAACCAAGGGATCGCAAACCACGATAGACCACCAATGATGTACCCAGGGAGCGCGGCAACCGGATGCGCCGCAATGGCCTTGTTGTAGTACCCTGCCTCTGGGTCAGAAAGGGCTCAAATAGATGCAGAGGATCGCCTCACCATTGTCCATGAAGACGGTGCCAAAATTGCCAACGATGTTGATGACGAAGAAGATGATGCCCTCCTTGGATCTCATTGTGAGATATGAACCTTCAGCATTTCCGTCTACAGGATGCGTAGCGGCAGCCTCAACGAGAAGATTATAGACCTCGGATGGGGATCCAAGTTCCGTCCCAGTGGCATAAGCTGTCAAAGCAAAGATCAAGATGATGACGAGGATAACAACAGTGTGAACCTGAGACATGTCAGGTACAATTAACGAGGGAATAGTTATGGCGGTTGTTCACTCACGTAGTCGGTGAGAAAGGTGGCTTTGATGCTGATTCGAGTCAGAACAACTGGTGACCAAGCTGGACATGATGCTTACCCTCCGAACATTGTGTACAAGACAACGCCGAGAGGCAACAGGAAACACGCTGCAGCAGTATGCATCCCAGTCAGGGATGTGACCACAGCTGAGCCTCCGGTCAAAAGCATGGCCGTGACGAGGATATTCGTGAACAGGCCGAAGCAGATGTAGACGCAATGGGTGACTCGGCCTAGTCAATCTGGATCAGTTCGTGTTGGGCGCTAAAGAGAACAGTTGTCTCACCATATCGAGCGCGGATAACCTCCAGGAAGGTGTGCGCATTGGGGGCTCGTCTCTTGAGCTCTATGGCAATCGTGGCGAATAGGATGATCTGGACGGTTGCTCCTGAAGCGTACTGCGAGGATCAGCACGCCAGGTACACGCAACAATTTGCAAGCTCGACTTACCCAGAACGGCCCAGAAACGCCATATCTGTACGCTACGCCAGAGGATTGAAGCAGAGTTGCCGCCCACGTCCAGCTGGACACGACAGCAGAGGCGACCAAACCAGACTTGACCGTTCTACCGGCCGTGTTGAACATTTCCGAGGTTTGCTGCTCATTGTTGTACCTGGAAGCGTCAGTTCTGAGGGCTCCTCGATCACCCAGCAAGCATCGCGTACTTCTTCAGGATCCACGTGGTCAGAATCATTCCAAGGGCGAAAAGAAAGCCCAAGCCGACGACGATGCCATATCCGTAGGCTTGGCTCAAGGGAGGTTCCACAGTCCCAGAAGATGGACCGCCACCGCCAGCCATGATTGCGAGTTCGGTTCGGGTTTAAAAGAGGCGATTCTTTTGACTGCAGTCTCCCAAGATCGAGCTTCTCTGGCAGGTTGAACCAAACAGGTGAATCCATAGCCAAGAGCTGATCCTTATACACAAAGCATTCCACAAGCTTTGCCGAGCATTCCTACTCCTCTTGGCGATAAGTCTGGAACACATAATTGGAGGAGCTGGGCTTCACAAGCCTTACCCCAGACATGGCGCGTGGGGTCACTAGGATCGCGGAGATGCCAGCGCCGTCGGCTTGGGAAGTGGAGATAAGGCTGGTCGCATTATCTCATACTTTGGTTTGTGATTCAAGTTGACAATTTGGCTGTCAATTCAGGCCATATCGGCTTATCTTGAGAGTCTAGATGATCATCATTGCCCGATTCATGAGTAACGTAACGGCCGCCGGCGCCATCTGGCTCTGCGCCATGGACCCTGCCACTCTCAACATGCCCATCTAATTGGTTGAGAGCAGGCCGGGGAATTCACCATCAATGATAACCTTGTCTCTCTTATCAACCTCTGCCTAAGCGGCTCCTCATTGGCTGAGATTGGGCCGACGGCCGTGTTTGTCAAGGATTGCTTCTTATCTGTAATCTTTGGCTGTAACCTTGACGACTTTTACTCCGCGGCAGAGAGCAGAAGTCAATTCATCGATTCCCATCTGCCGGGTCAAAAAGGTAACTCGTTTCGACTTAGTTCATTCCTTCTTCTTTTATTTCATCAAGTCCCCAAAGTCACATTGAAAACGATCTCTTCTTAGTATATGATAACGAAACGTCCCATTTCCCTTTGTATCTTTGTTCATTCTCGTCTGTTTGCCAGAAAAGAATGATAAAATGTGCCATCGTCAAGTCAATGAGGGTGCACTCCATTTCTGTGCTGTTACTATAGATTCGTCCTGTTTGCACTGGCGCAATAGCTCCCTGATCCGACTTTGCTTCTGTTTGTTGCAATCCTTTGGACAAGGGAAAGAGGGGGCCTGGGCTCATGAAATCGGAAACGAGGTGAAGTGAAAAGTTCTCGAGAGCCTATGGTAGTTTATCAGGACTTGGATGTGTTTCAGGGTCTATCTTTGACTGCTAATAGATTGCCCTAGCTGTGTAGTGCGAGCCACAATCAGGGGACACGCCGGGTATCCAGGATCATCAATATCTGCTCGTTGTTAAAGCCATCCGCTTCATAAATTTGCTGTCTACACTCGAGTCTGCCACTGTCGATTACGGGATGTTCCAGGTTCATAGCTCCTCTCTCCAGCATCAGGCTGATCAGAGAGAATGTGGCCGATCACCGCATCCCTGCAATCCCTGCAGAATCAGAACATGACGGACAAGTCTCGACTTCTAGTCGTCCACCCGTTCAATCCTCCACACGTCCTACCCCTAATCGAAATCGTTCCCTCCCCAAGCACAACGTCCAGAGAGGCTGCATTTGTCGAACACTTGTTCGATGAGTTGGGCTCAGGCCATCGACCCGTGGATCCAGCAAATACCGAGGCATCTCGCCTCTAATCACTTCCTTCGAGCATAAATGATCCTCCTTGGATGTTCTCCAACCATAGCGTCGCGAGAATCGGGCATTGGCCGCGACAATGAATAATTATATTTATCTTTCAGCAGTCATTCTAGGCGGGTCATACCCCGAAGCACACAACTATTACAAGCAGTGCCTCTTTACTCTTGACTATCGTCGCGCCTTTGCGACCTCAACATCACTTTATCGACCGAACCGCGCTCCGCCAACATTCGATTATCAGTAGTGAACTCCTTGAGAAAGAACCCACATGGCCGTCTTGCTCCGGCCCCCTCATATCCTCATGGTCTATCTGCATCGCTCCTCTTTCTACTGGACAAGTGCCTGGGTCTAGTTTCCACTCCAAGACTCTAGCAGGGCAACATGATCAGGTAGGATCCTTGACATCATGCCTCTAAAACACCCCAGCTACCACCTCGCGGGTTTCACAGGTTTTCCGCATATTTGATGGGAGCATCTAATAGATCCCAGGCAGGATCCTCCACCGCACAGTTCTCTTATACTCATCCCAATCATCCCCATACTTCTCAGCGCAAGCAGCGTCATCTCTACCCTCGCGATGGATGAGCATAAAGGCAAACCAGGCCGAGTAAAAGTAGGTGAAGAGCATCCCCCATGCTGCCGCACCGTCTTGAGTCACCTCTCGGCCGTCAAGCATTTTGACGACTCCAACACCGGTCAGGGCAGTCCCAGCAGGAACGATAACGTAGCCGGCGATTCCGGTTGGCAGACAAAAGGGCAGAGACTGGACCCAGTCGCCAAAGTAGTTGATGTGGCGGGCCATGCCCCACCAGCCGCCAGTGAGAAGTCTGGTTCCTCTCTTGGTCTGGATATAGGTCATGTTGGCAAAGGCTGGGTGGTTGGGGTTGGTGCGGAACAGGTTCTTCTGAGAGTTGGCTGAGCGGAAGATGTACAAGCCCACGGCAAAGACGGCGCCGATGGTGGCCACGCCAGCCCATCCCAGGTGAACCGGATAGACGGAGAGGTAGCGGCACTGGGTAGAGTAGAGGAAGGGGACCCAGACGATGTCACCAAAGTTGAGCATGAAGCCGAGGCCATCAGTGATGATGTCCATCATGCCGAGAATGCCAGCCTCGGCGTACTGGCCCTCTAGCACGTAGTAGGACTGCACCAGGGCAATGACGACGATGCTGTCTGAGACGTATCCGTAGGTCCGGTACTGCTTCGCAATGAAGGCAAGGTCCAGCAGGGCCCATCCGGTGAGCCCAGGACGCATCTCGAGCCATGCCTTGATATCGATTTCGCCAAAGAACGGGAGCTTGACTCGAGGGTTAAGCTCGCGGCCAATGAAGAAGTCGTAGATGAGATTGCCGGTGTGACCACCCCTGGCTAGCTCACGGAGCTCGGGGTTACCCTCCTTGACGCTGAAGCTGGCGACGTACACATAAATTGAGATGATGAACGACAAGACGATGTTTCCCGTCAGAAGTTGCAGGTAGTTGTCGGTGATGAAGGTCCATACGGCAAAATCGGCTCCGTAGATGAGGGTACCGACGGCGCAGCCGACCAACTGGACAACTGTGGAATAGAAGGCTGTGGGACTTGTGAGCTTCATCATGGATGGTGCTAATGCAACAGGCCTGGCTCGGAATTCTCACCATTGAAGCGGTACTCGAGAGGACGGCCAGACTCGCGCAACTTTGTGCCCAGGACTTGCTGGGCCGGCAAGACTCGGTAGAGGAACAGGCTCAAGAGGTAGTAAGCGCAGAGCCAGCCCGTGGCCTTCCAGCTGGCGAAGCCCCAGATGCCATCTTCAGGCCACGGAATTTGCTCCTTCAGCTTCGCCCAGGTCAAGGAGCTGGGCTCCAGGAGAGCGGGAGCAGGGCAGCCTGAGACGTCATTGCAGCCGAGGAAGAGGACATTCATCAGCACCGGGAGGCCAAAGACGATGCCAGCGGCGCCGAGGCTGTCAAGCACGAGTTGTCAGTGATCTGCTGGCAAGGGAGGACGAACAGAGGCCAATGGGCTCTGCCTTGGACTTACGGGCCGCCAAACTCATATCGAGGGCCGGAGGGGTTTGTCATGATCGGCTGACCGCTAATTGACCGGGCCAATGGAAGGGTCGCCAATGGACAATACCGAGGGAACGGAGAAAGTGAGAGAATACGTATGATTCACGAGACTGTCTCGCTGGTCTCTCAATCGAGGATTGACCGGTCGTGGAATATGTGTCCTGGTTCGTGCTTTCAATAACGAAGCCCAAGGCCCGCGTAAAAAAAAATCGGCCCAGTGTTGGGGCATCGGGATGCCTTCACCCGACCGAGAGCTAACCCACTTGGGACCCAGGTACAGCTTCATGATTGGCTATCTAAGCTTAGCGAGATCCAGAGCGCCTTTTGATTGGTCAAGGAGTATAATAATAAAGGGGGTGGTTGGTGGATCGTTTTATTAGCTGTGGATCAGTTGAGAGGAGCCCCAAGATGCAGGCAAGATTAGGGTCGGGATCTGTCTAGGGTAAGTCGGTCGTGACAAGTCAAGCCGATCGCATGTTTCCCACCAAGAACATATCTTTATCAGAAGCTCGCAAAACTCATTAATCAGACCGATAGTGCCTTAAGAATATAAAGTATTTTAGGGATGGAATATCCCATCCAGCAACTAATAAGTATACCTAAAGTTGCTGTTCTCCTTATCGCTAAGGTCGTCACGAATAGCCTCAAGCCCAGCAGCAACTTGGTTCTCTTCCGAGTTTACCTTGCCATACTTTCCATCCCGCCTTTTATTCTCCACAGCACAAATAAAAGCATATGACAAACCAGTCGCCATCATGACGGCGAATGCGCACAGCATGGCTCCGATTCCTAGCCCATAGTGCGGTGCCTGTTTCTCAAGGAAGAACTGGGGGCCCACGATATTACCAAGCGCTGGAAGGTTGATAATCAGTGACAGGTGCTCCAAGTCCGCTATTGGATAGGCTTACCGTAGAAAACAGCTGATGAGACCGAGACGAAGCTCTTCTTGGTCACACCCGCCACGTTGGAAGACTGCAGGCTGAGGGCCATTACCCAAGATACGTTGTAGAAGCCCATCAGGTACACACCAGCAAGTGAGGCATCTCGGTGGGCCACGGGATCCAATACCTTGACCATGATGGCACCGGACATGGCGATGCCGCTAGATAAAACCCAAAAGACGCATCGCATATTTGGTATCCACAAAGTTATGGCCGTCATCGAGGCTTGGGCAACCATGGCAACACCAGCCTGGGGAGTCGCCATCAATACAGTCTTTGCTTGAGAGAAGCCATACCCAGAGATGATCAGGGGGTTGAAGTTGGTAATTCCAGCATTGGTGATTGACTGGGCGATAAAGAAGATGGCCAGGCACCAATCCTTGACATCTCCAACTGCTTCGAGAATCTGCGCCCATTTGAGCTTCTACGGGGCTGTCAGCGTAAATGACTCCGCATCATCTGCCTCTGATTCAAAGCTGACCGTGTGAGATTGAACTGCGGTCTGGTTTGACGCCAGCCGAATGGCAGCTACCGACTTTTGCTTGTCGTCCAAGAACCATGCCTTGGCGGGTGAGTCGGGCAGCAGGAAAAACACCATAAGCCCCATGAGCATCGTTACGGCCCCGTAGATGAGAAATATGTACTATTTTTGTTAGTTCAAATCTCAGGATAATAGCGAAGAAGAGCCCGAAATCAGCCAACCTTCCATGTAGGCAAGTTTCCATTGATACAGCCGATGGCGTAACTCAGGATGCCGCCGAAGACCCCAGCAAAGGTATTGGCCCAGAAAGCCGTTCTCAAGGGCTGTTCCTCACGACGATACCAGGTCGAGTTGACGAGCAAAAGGCAAGGTAGAATGCTCGCTTCGAATGCACCAAGCAGGAAGCGAATAACAGCGAGGCCTGCAAAGTTGTGACAGACGGCCATCAAACCAAGACAGAGTCCCCAGGCAATGAGACATGCACCCATGTACTTGCCAACTGGAGCCCTGTAAATGATCCAGAGGTTGGGAAACTCCACGAAGAGATAACCAAAGTAGAAAATGCTGCCCAGCCAGCTGTACTCTTGCTTCTGAAGGTTTGTGTCATCCTTGAGACCATAAACTGCAGCGTACGCAAGCGCATTCTACGGAACCAGTTAGGAACAGAGGACCCAAGGATTAAATGGGTGGCCTAGGTTTACCTTGTCGAGAAAGGCAAGCGTCATTGACACCGTGATCAAAGGCATGACAACCAAGTCCGTCTTCAGGCGAACCTGTTTGAAGTTGGCCGGGGTGGGCGTTGCACCTCCGGTTCCAATGCCATCAGGATCGACGGTCATGTCTAGAGACGTCTCATTTGGGCTCTTGTCGGCCATGGCGGGTAGTAGAGAGTTTCTCGGGTTGGTGAATGCGCTAGATGGAGACGGAGCTATGGATACGGGATGATCCTCCTTTTAACATTCGAGAACATGACTTGAATGTCGCCATTTCATCCTTCAGTTGTGTGAGTCCTTGGTCAAGGATGAAGGTCAGGATCAGGAGTAAAAATGGCCCAAATGTCGGCACGAGGTGGAGTGTCAACGTCGGCCCGACATTTAGTCTGTCTCGTCGGACCGGCCTTCAAAAGCGGGCCGGGAGCTTTGAAGGATTTCTTGTTTCTTTGGACCCAAATAGCCACGCCATTGACTTCAGCTGTGCGAGCGAAGCGCCCGTTACTAATAAAACCGTGCTGGGAGATCGCCTTGGACCTTCAGACTTGGGCGCCATTGGGGTCTCACAACACCTACCTCTCTCTTGTGGACTTTCATGCCACTCGTTCTCCGTCGCGCTCTGACGAGGCTCTTTTGACATCCGTCACAATGGATATCCCGGAGCATATCACCCAAAACAGCCATGGCCCTATTTCTTGCGTCGAGATGCACACAGTCGGAATGCCAACTCGAATCATCACCAAGGGCTACCCAGCCCTGACTGGAACTCTGCTCGAGCAAAGAATGGAAGCAGAACGCACACATGACCACATCCGCAAGCGCATCATTCTTGAGCCTCGGGGACACTCCGACATGTTTGGGGTCATTCTTAGGCCTTGGACTGAACATACAGAGTCTGGACAGGCGCACATGGGCCTTCTATACCTTCACCAGGGGGGCTACAGCAACATGTGTGGTCATGCTACAGTCGCAGTCGGCCGCTTCCTTATCGACACGCAGGATCTCGACATATTTCCCCAGAGACGCCTTGTCAAGTATGACCCGGCAACCCAAACTTCTCGGGTCATCCTCCATACGCTTAAAGGCCTAGTGGAGGCAGCCGTGCCAACTTCACCAGATGGAAGTCGTTCTGACCCGACGCGCCCCGTTGCTTTCGTCGCACTTCCGGCTTTCGCAATGGCCACTGACCTGGAAGTCACCATTCCTGCAGAATACCAATGGCCTCAACTGGACAACCGCACCAGCGTCAGAGTTTCGATAGCGTACTGTAGCGCGCTCAGTTGTCAAATCGACTTGAACCAACTTGGCTTTTCGACTGAGATGCTGAGAGGAAACCCTCCACTTGGAGATCTGAAATATGCCGTGGCACAGCTGAAGAAAGCCGTGAACAGACCGGCATATCAAAAGTATCTGAGAATACCAGACTCCGAAGCTACTGGAGCAATATTTGGCGTCATGGTCGTGGACAAGAGTTTAGGGGCTCGGTCCGAGGGCTCTGAAGGCGCTGAAACAGGGCTTTACATCTTCGCTGACGGGGCCATTGACCGATCTCCTACGGGGAGTGTGGCGGCAGCCAGAACTGCAGTAGCCTTCTCCACAGGCGAACTCAGGCCTGGGGACTCGTGGATCTATCATTCTTTGTTATCCAACACTTTCGACCAGTCCCAAGGCTTCGTGGCCACAGTTTTGCGGGGTGAAGGGAGGAGAGATCTCGGCAAGGATGGATATGCCGCAGGACCGGTTATTGTCGAAGTGCAAGGGTTTGCTTACTACACTGGATCACACACATTTGTAGTTGAGCAGGATGATCCCTTGGGGACTGGCGGGTTTGCCATCGATCAGTTGCAGTGACCACGATCTGACTATCGTCCAATGGTTGCTCCATACGTTTTCAGCCTTGCGTACAGATGTGGAATAAAGTGATAGCATAATAGAATACGAAATCGGTTCGATGGTAGACAAGCCTCCCTCGTTGGTACTGAGATGGAGACTTCAATCCCCGATACAATATCATCCCTCAGCGCACTTATCTGGCCGAATCCGAATTAGACGCCCGTAATACGAACTGGTTGTGTGAATACGCCCCCATTATATAAAGTTTTGTAAATCGAGCCCTTCGGCTAATGCTAGTAGTTCGGTGGGCGATAAAGTGAAAGACTCTTGCCAGTCAAGTAGATTCCATTCTGCCATGTCGGCCGCAACCCGATCTGAGGGCACGTCGGCTTGAATTTGAGTGTTATCTTGGCTCGCAACCAGAGTCTCGGGGCCCAACCCAGATGCGGTCTCGAATTGGCCGGCAGTTGAGTGGTTCTCATATTGCCTAGTAACCTGAGAGTAAGAGAGGAGGATCGTTTCCAGTCGACTTAACTCTATCTTGCGTAGACGTGCTCCGTGACTTCCTCTGCTTATCATCTTGTCAAGGATGGCATAGGCTGCCGGAAAATAGGACCGATCTAGAACAGAAGCAGGAACAACCGCAGCGATCACGCGTAGGAGAAAAGCGGAGGCAAAAGCCTCCTCGAGCTGAAATGGGAGAAAGCAATCTGGTAGTGCCATAGGTCACAATTTGTATATGTTACGCAAAACTGACGTGTGTTCGTAACAGTATGCTTGACTTACCAAGTTCGTCACAGTCGCTCAATGTCTTGAGTGTGCCCAAGATACTGGACGCGGAGTCCACACAGGTCTGCAGAAGAGAGCTGACGGGACCACTTGGGACGGATTCTTCGGGGCTGCTTTGGCTGAGATGTCTTTGCAGGACGCACATAACAAGTGGTCGGGTCGTGAGCACGATGCACTGATGAGATTAGAGAGGGGGGTGCTTGGTAACGGCATCTTTACCTGAGGAGCACATACATGATGATAGGACAGAAGCAGACGGGTCGCTGCCTTGGAAGCTTTGGTAGTCACACCGTGAATACTGGTTTGAAGGAACTTGTTGAGCTCCCTTGACAGACTGGCGATATGATGCAGCATGGACTGAGTGTTGCTCAACAGGGCACCATTAGATTGTGGATCAACACTGTACACGCCTTCGGTCGTGTCCTCGGTTAGATCTGTCCTCTCCAAACTGAGGGAGAGTTTGCTGATGTTGACTTACAGGCTAGAATTTCGGCAGTCAGTCTGGACAGGCGAATGTTCAAAGTCATTCCTACAGCCCATGCCGAGTCATCGACTTCGGACGGCATTCTCACGGTTATATCTTCGTCGCGTATAGAGCTTGGGCCTCCCACCAGGGCTGAAAATTGGCGGTCGAGTATATACGTGGTCCAGAAGAGAGTATTGCAGCGTTTCGAATGTCGTTCCCCCACCTCGGCTGGAGAGGCGTGTCGGTGGAAGCCTTCTAAAGTACAGATACGGAGGGCTTGGCCTATCTGAAGGTTGGGGGGAAAAACTGTTAGGATGCGTGGAATGGTCTAGGAAGAAAGCGAGTGTGGATGAGGGAGTCTACCGTCTGAAATGCTTCCGGCCTTAGATCAAGAGACTGAAGATAAAGGCCTGTCAGGCAGAGCGTCTCCACGGCTACCATGGAGTCCTTATTGACGTGGAAGAAATGGGGGACCATCGACACGGCACGGCAAGCATACTGGGTCCCTGGAACAGGCGTAACACGTTCTTTGTTGGTGATGGCTTCACCGAATGCAAGAACGAGCAAGAACTGTGCGTACCAGATCCTTGACCGGTCCGCCTCCTCAACAGGATTCTGGTAGAGAACTCTGACCTGACTAAAGAAGGCATCATCATTGATGATGGAAGAAAGCGTCCCTAGGTGGTATTTGACGGTATGGGCGAGGAAGATGGCATAATCTTGGGCGGGTAAGTCATCTACAATGGGCTGCTCATGGTTAGCGAGGGGGCTCCAGCTGAGCTGGAAGCGATTCAACGTCCAAGGGTCAGGAGGAGCAGTGGGTTCGGGCAGGCGGCTTGCGATGGAGGAGAGAACTCGTCGACAGAATGACCAAGATGAAGTCGGTCCCATGTACCCTGTGCCATAGAGTCAGCGAGCTGACTTGCCGGCTGAGTTTCTGGGAGGCATAACACTTGCAGTATTTGCCATCCGAGCCAACCACAAACGCCTCGTCGACATCGATGAGAGGATTGCTGCCAAAACCTGGATGAGATGGACTGTGATCCGGGTTGTCCGGGTTGCTGCTGTTGACTGGGTGTGGTAAAAAGGATCCTTGTGATACTGCGGCGGAGGCGGACACATGCTCAGCAGTGCTGTTTGGTTCCAAAGAGAGCCCACGGCCGCGTATATCGGGAGCGTCGTCGGCATCGCCGTTATTTCGGGAGGTACCCGGGCCGCTATCTCCGAGGCCAGCGGTATCTTGACGGGGAATTTCTGGAGTGTCGGCCGGATACGTCTGGGCTTGACCATGATTTGCCCTATTTTCTAACGACCGGAGATAGCTGCCCTTGGAAGTCAGCGATTCCTCCTCTCTGGCAGCCGGATCTAGCTTTGAAAGGACAACCAAACCTCCTTGAGATAAGCACACGGCTTTGAGCCGCTTGAAAATCACATGGTTCCTTCTTCCGCTGACATCGGAGACATGGGAACGCGCCAGAGCACCGGACCTTCATGTCCCGGCAACGAGAGCAGCTGAACTATGAGTCAGTCCGAGTTCCTTTACCGAAGAATTAATTTTAGAGCAATGGCCTCTCACGCTTTTTGGCATCTCCGTATCTTGGGTTCGGCGTGGTGCTGGGTGTGCTGGTTCCGAGGCATCACGAGGATTGCAGCATCGGACCCAAAGGCGGTGAGAGAGACGTGGAGCATCGGGATGCGGTCCGGTGGCTATCGGCCTTATATGTTGCTGGCTCAATTGTGGACCTGACAACCAGACCAGAACTATCACGCCTTATCTGGGGCGATGGTGCAATAAAGCTGGACTTCGCCTCCCCGATGCTACGAGGCTGGTATTACCTGGCAGGATACACGACTATGTGAGTGCTATCCTTCAAGGCTTGCGGCTGTGCATGTCTTAGCATTTTTGGAACGACTAGCAGATAATACAGGCAATCTTCACCCCTAGAACACCATGATCACCCTTGTTGCAAGGTTTCCTCAGGAAGAACTGCCATTGAGAGTCCCAAAAACTGTCGAGTCCTGGACAGTGCCCACCAGGCCGCTTTGCGTACGATTTGCCCTGAACCTCTTCTCTGACTCATGCCTGAATAGTCGATTGCTGTCACTCCCTGTAGCACTGGATTGGCTGCCGTGGTCCTTGTAAATCAGTCCGTCGATGCAGATAGCAATCTGGCCACGCATTTCCCTTCTGATGCGTGCCAGTCTGTTGGCATAGTCGATCATGGTCTCATCGTGGCGCATGGCGTTCCATCCAACGAGCCTCAGCCTGGCTTTAGCGACGCCACTCCAAATGCCAGTCTGGCCTTGAGAGTGAGAGCACCTTTCATCGCTTCCTGGTTCAAGTCTCAATTGGTCGTTGAAGCGCCCTACCAACAACCAGGCTCTCACAGCCCTGGATCGGGCCACTGAAAATACACTGATTGATCCTCTTCTGTCGGTACATGCTGCACCTCTTCGGATGAGAAACTTTACGGCTTCAAGTCTGCCACAGGCGCTGGCGACCATCACAGCCGAGCCCAGAGGACAACCTTCAAAGTCGATGTCGGCACCAACTGATAGACAGTTCTCCATGACCTCAATGAGATCTTGTGAGGCGGCTCTGCACAGAGGACTCCAGCCGAGCTCTGGTTGTAGATTCAGCCACCTCTTGAAGGCCCCAGGAGAGAGGCGTCGCTGGAAATGGCCAAACGTGGCTTGTAGAAAAGGTAGACGGCGAAACTCCCATCCGTTTATCCAGTGCCACGGAAACGGATCTAGACTTTCAAGCCTGAAATTCGAGTTGAGGAAAAAACTCTGAGTGTATCGAAGCCGCAGGACAGAATCTGCCAGAGTGCCGCCGCCATTCTGCCTGTCTTTGAAACTAATAAGTCCTGAATCTTCTAGCGCTACGAGAGAGGCCCACCCTTCATCTTCGACATTGACCGGTGGTGCCAATACGTGCGACGGCAGACAGGAAGTTAGAGCCTGATTTGCTTCAACCCGCAGGGTCTGGATCTCGCTTGCCACGTACGCATCCGCTGTTTGAACAAGGACGGGATGCCACAAGGGAAAGGTGAATAGTGGGGTTGGTGATGCGCCGGATTTGAGGAGAAATGCCGCCATTTCTGATGTTGTTGCGTCACACAGCGGAGTTACTCCCCAGGCGTCCAGGCAGTCTATGTCAGCTCCATTGTCATGAAGGAGCTGGACAATTGAAATATGATTCAGTCGGACAGCCCGATGCAGTGCAGTCCGCTCGCAGAATTCATTTCCAAATTTAAAGTGGCGGTTTAGAATCGTTCGCATAACTTCCTCGTGAGGTAGCCGGTGTGCATGACTATAGAATAACTAAGGTTAGCTCGAATGAGCGAGGTATCAGTGAGTTAAAGTCATAAGCTGACCTGATCTGCTCAAGACTTGCGGCCAGATATTCCAAAATTACTCGCAACCCTTCTTCGTTGCCGCCTTCGACGGCATGGTGCAGGAGAGAGTCGCGGCCATTGACCCAGTCTCCTCCGTCCTCTAGATACCGACGGAGGAGACTGGGAAGAGCTGACACAAACTTTTTGTTGAACGCTGCGTGTTCTACTGTACTGAAGTAGTTATCATCTGAGTGATAAATCCTCAATGTGTCCACTTCTTGGCAAAGTAGCCATTCCGAAATTTCCGATCTGGCCCGAGTCAAGGAAAGGAGCAAAGGGGAGCAACCATCGCCGTCAGGCAATACTGCATCCAGAGGGCAGCCCTTTGAAACGAGATTTTTGCACTCTTCGATGCTGCCGGCCTCGATTGCTGCTTTCATCTGGCAAAGAAGAACCTTTGTGCGCTTGTCAGATAGTCCGGCTCGCTGGTCATTGCCGCCAACTTTCCCAAAGACTTGATCGAGAAGCTTCATGATGCCCTGGTGACCTGCGTCGTTGGCGTAATTGCTCGGCATCATAGCGTATTGGTCAATCGAGTTGCTGGCGCCGAAACTCAACAAGGTTCTCGTGGCTTCTAAATGACCGTTCCGCGCCGCGAAATGCAGGGGCGTGGTCCCATCGTTGCTTATTGCATTGACAGCAGCCCCCTTGGCAACAAGGAATTCGATAATTGCTGCTTCACCAGCCAGGGCAGCAAGATGGAGGGGGGTGTATCCGTCTCGTGACTTGACGTCGCATTCGATTAGCTGCTCGTCTAGGAAGAATTTGGCACAAGCGTCGTATCCTCCAAGGCAGGCTATGTGAAGGATGCTGGCACCGTCAACCAACTTCTCTTGCCCGTTAAGGAGTATTATGAGCGGACTATGTCTTTCCCATTGAATCTCAATTGAGCTCTTCTTCACGAAAGCATGCAGCTTCCGTAAAAATGAGACATCGCCACGGAACGTAGACGCAGATGCCGCGTCATAGAAACCCTCTTCGATATCAGGAGGGCCCAGAGCGCCAGTAACATTAGGGTCAGCACCCATCTCTAACAACAATCCCGCACCGTAAGGAGAATTGTGGAGCAGATGATGAACAATCGGTGGCAGACGCCATCGAAGCTTGGCTTGCGGATTGATCCCGTTGATGTCGACGCCTTTGTCGAGAATCTGTTTCATCAACCAGCCAAGACCAGGTTCCTCCGATGGACCAGCGATTCTGTGCAAAAGACCGCGCCCATACTCATCAGGTGTGAAGTCTTTCAATCTCTCAGGCTCGGATTGGTCCAAGAGACTTTGAAGAATTGCTTTCCCGTCGTCTGTCGAACAAAGGTTCGCTGCCAACGGCGACTGACAAGCAAACTCGATCGATGTGGTCCCATCAGCGCGTTGATGGACATCCAGGCCGTGTTTCAACAGGACTTTTACTGTCGGGGAGTTCGCTTCCTTGATGGCCTGTTTGAAAAATAGTACAGCTTTGGGGTTCGTGGGGTCCCAGGACTTGGACGCTAATATTGCTTGGTCTATTGTCTCGGCTGAAAGGAGTCTTGTGACGTCGTCGTTGAGCCAGGCCAAACAGCGCAGAACAGCAGAGAGCAGTGGAGTCAGACCACACTGGGCCATTTCATCCTCGTGCACTGCCATGGCCTTGAGAGATAGGAATTTGGCACAAGCCTTATCCACATTTTGCCAGCCACCATTGAGAAACTTCTCCCGGTAGCAGCGCTGAGCTCGGTCGGTTGCACGACAGAGAAACTCCCATGGAGTAAGTCCACTGTCATCCTTTGACTTGAAAACGCTTTCGGAACTTAGGGCTTCGATGACCTTGCTATCAGAAAGAGCACCTGCTTGGAAACTTTTCTCGACATAAAGTTCGATAGGTAATCTGCCCTCAAATCTCAAATCCAGTGCGGTCGGGAACATAGACTGAAGAAATTGGATCCAGTCTAGCGACTCTCCAATGCGCAGCGTGTGCAACGGTGTAAGGTTGCTCGGCGGTATGGGATCGGGTTCCAGACCTAGCTCTACGAAGCGGCGAAGGACTCTGGTAGACCTGAAGTTGAATGCAGCCGGGAAGATGGAGGCGTGCTCGGCCCAGAACTGTGGAATTTGGTGGCAGTAGTCAATGAAATTGAGTGCCTTTTCTTCGGCTTCGCCCCTGCTTTCTCTAGTATCATGCTCTGTATCCAGCAAGGTTAGGGCCAGAGGCGTATGTCCGTCCTTTGCCTTGATCAAGATGGCGGCATGAGTCGCTTCGGGATCTAGGTTGAAGAGGACGTCGAGAAACTGCCTGGTGTAACCATTGCTGGCACAAATATGCCACAGCGTGGACCCATACGCATCTTGGTCCAGAAACGACACGTTGTATTTGGCAAGGACCTTTAGAACAGCACCATCGCCGCCTCTATTTGACCAAAGGGGTACCGGATCGCCGTCGTCATCCTTGGCACACGGGTCACTGCCAAGGCTTAAAAGAAGCTCTGCGCATTCTTCGGCGTCACATGCAATGGCATGGTGTAGTAGGGTAGCGCTGGGAGAATCGCGCCAGGACCAAGAACCAGAGATGCTGACGCGGCCATCCTTCAAGTAGAGCTGAAGTGTTTCGACGTCGTCTCTAGATATCGCGAGCATGGTACTTTCCACCAAAGCAGCTTCCGACAGAGAGATTCGAGTATCCGTAATGGATGCATCCTTGGTGAAAGAAAGGCCGATACCCGTTGATGTTGACCACAGTGTGTCTCCGAGCTTGAAGCCCCAATCAGTATCGAAGGATGCCGAGTTCTTGAGGTAGTCCAGGAGGCTGAGGAGAGCATTGCCTAACTCATCAAAGTCCTCACAACTTGACTGCCAGCTGAGCAGGTAGTCTCCAAGCTCCTTGGTATCAGAGTCTGTGGGTGTGATACCCTCAGATATCATTGTCGTGACGGGGGTGAAGTCCTGGACATGAAGGCCGAGCATTGCAGTCTTTAAAAATACTCTCTCCGTGTTGCCAAGAAGAGAGAAATCAGCACCAGCCCCGATAAGATGCTCAAGGGTGCGGTTCCGGCGGGACGAGGATGGGACAGCAACATTGAAGAAGCTGGAGTGGGCATTCGGCAAGCCAACACTTGCTTCTATGACATCTAGAAAAGAAGTCTGTGCAAGAAGGATCGGCTTGCCCAGTCGGCATTCAGCGTTGGCGTCAGCACCCTGCTGGATAAGGAAGGAGACTATCTCTGGCAGGTTCAAGGCCGAGGCAACATGGAGAGGTTTGAGAAGGGGGTCATTGGCAGGGCTAGCTGCTGCCCAGATCGAAAACCAGGGTTTGTCGACTTGGTTCTCCCAATAAACATTCCACAGAATATACTCCATTAGGTCGTCGATCCAGGCATAGAAATACGCCGTTCGGAACAGGGACTTCGTTGCATCCAATAGCGGCGGATCATTCAGGCCTTCTCTTGCAAGCATGGGCCAGAATGCGGCAGCCCGGGAGTAGAAAGGGAGGGTCTTTCTCCGTTCCTTTTTGAAGTCACGCCACTCCTTGGAAGATGAGGGCCGTGTATCGAAGTTTCTCATTTGCAGAAACCTGAGGCACCGCAACGCCATCTGTGGGCTACTCTCGAGCCTGGATAGTCGGTACCTGCCGATTTCAGGGCTCCTCGAGAGTGCCTCGTCTTCTAGGAATTCTCGGACGGAGAAATGGGCAAACTCGAAAGCCTTGCCATCCGCAGATTTTCGTATGAGACTGCTACAGTGGGAAGCAATCTCCCGCTCTCGCACCGTATTTGTGCCATCCAGGTGGGACCCGATGGTTTCTGGGGTTGAGACCGCCTGGCAGAGTTCCAAAATGGATAGGCGTTTCGGAAAGAAAGCGAGAAACTGAAGACACATCTGGACCATTTTTCGTACTTGGGGGGGACGTTTGTTAACCCTCTCGAGGAGGCGCCGATAACTGTCAGGCAATGTCGGTGGAAGTTCTTTGAGAGCCTGGCGACGATCAGAGTCGGTCGCGAATTCGCAAATATAATCAAGCTGGCAAGTAACCCAACGAAACCTACCACCAATATTAGCAAATGATCAACACAATATCTCCCAGGCAGCATGCCATACATTCCACGGGCCCTCTTGATGAGCTCATCCCCGATTTCACCCTTCAGTGCCATGTTGTTAAGCGAGAGCTGACCGCGTTGGATTCTCTGTTCCATTTCTGCTCGGACATAGCTCTCAACATCCTCCGTGTGAGCCTCAATGGCGATTACCTTGAAATCATCTTCAAGCCGGACTCGGATATTCATCTCATCGCGGCTAAACAGGGCCATGCTGGCGGAGGCGGCGGTAGTAGCCAGTTCTGACAAGCTCTCCACGATATCATTGGTGCTATCGCCGCATTCATCCAGTCCATCCACGATGATTATGGTTTGCTTGAACTTCTCGGACATGTTTGTAATAGTGGTTCGGAGCTCATCCGCTTCGGCAACCTTGCTTAATGCGCGTGCTGGGTGGAGCTCGGCGTAGTACTCCTGGAGAAGCTCAAAGGAGTCGTCCCTCTGAAGGGCAAGCTGAGATGCAATCGCTCCTAGGATGTTGACTGAAGTCAGTCTTTCTTTGCTCTTGTAGTCACAGAAGAAGAATGCTACACCGACGTCGGTCGTGCTCTTGGACAGAGCTTCCTGAATAACGGCGCCAGCCAAGATTGTCTTGCCACCACCTGGAATACCGCTCAGCCAGAGTTTTTCTCCAGGATTTTGAAGCCACTCATTAAAGTCATCGGACAAGAGTAGCCATCCACCTGTTGTTGGATGACGCAGCTTGATGCTCTGGTTCAAGTTGGCCTGAGGGTTGATGTCCGGCTTCATAAAAAAGTCCAGGACGACCTTCTTCCTGCTGTCAAGCAAGATATTCGTGCTGATTTCCACCTTTTCCAGGGTTTTGTCGAGCGTCTTCTCAATCTTGATGTTGTGTTCCGTTTGGTTCGTGAGATGGAGCTGCAATTGGCGCATGGTGTCTGCCGATGTAGCGAGGGCGATAGTGTCCTTGTATCGCGAGATATCTCCTAAGAGGTTCTTGGTCTCTGAAGCAGAGAAGGGCCATTTCAGTTGTCGAGTGAGTCCCTCCCATTTTGATGAGTTTTCGAAGCTGTCTGCGGCCTTCTTGACCCTCTTCTTGACCGTCTCAAAGGTCTGTTGGCATTGGGTAAGATGATGTACCCGGAGTGTAGGCTCGTATGACTGGCCTTCAGCCTCCAGCTCAAGCGCGAGAGCGTGGAGACTTCGCAGCACACCCGACAGACCATTGATCTCCTCGGACAGGCGTCTGATGTCATCCTTGGCTCCGGCAGCATTTCGGACGTACTTGAATAGGTAACGGAACACGGTGTCCGCCAGGCTGATGATGCCAGCAATGCTGGCAGCCATAGAAAGGGGTTCCGCCATCAATTCGATTGGTGCTTCCTCAGACCATTGGCGACGAGTGATTTCAATTTTCAAGAAGTTATTGGCGGCGAAATCTGATCTAAAGTCTAAAAACAACGTGCATACAAATGAATTGAGAGAAAATATGTAGAATAAAGTTTCAGTCGAGACGTTGAAAGAAATGAAAGTAGAGAAGAAAAGGAAAGTCAGAAGGGATGTCGGCTGCAACCAAAGAACCTTGCGTGAGGGGAAGAAAGCAAGCAGCTCTGCCTAAGGCACCGGGCGTCGAGGCGGTGCCAGCAGGGCGAACCGTCAGGCGTTCAAATGTGCAAAAGCATACAGTTGTATTTTCGCCTCTTATCCAGTCATCTTTAGACTTGTTTGCACTTTGGTCCGATGCGGGCGCCTTAATCTTGGCGAGGCGCTTATCCCCCAAACGGCGGGCTACTCGGGCTGTGCTGGAACTGTTGCACAGGCGGATTACAGGGGATTCGCCTCATGGAAGCAGTCTGCCCAGGCTGTGGCAGTGAGCCTGGTTCAGCTGGACCAATCAACGGCTTAACTCCCGTCAGCCGCCAGAGTGTGGGCTCAAGTCAAAGCCTGGAACAGTTCCTTTCTGCGCTTGGGGAACAAGGATAGCGGAGCGGTGTACTCCCAGCCATATAGGACCCGACTCCGACCGAGATCACAAGCATGGAACGTCTTTCGAGGTCCATTCTGAAGCTCCCTGTCTTCATATTCTGACCTCTGACCAATAACTAGGAATAGCTCCCTAGAGTCTTAGGCTCTTCTCGCTCGGTCTTCCCATCGGTTACCCAGGTCGCATTCGTTCGTTGTTATTCTCCCTGGCTGTATCGCTTCACGGGATCCGGACCTCAATCCTCGCCGCCATCTTCGTAATTACGAGCCTCACTGGTACATACGACCATACCCACCGGAGAACTCGGGATCCCGTCTGCTCTCCCATAGATAAGCCGGTGAGGGGCGGATTAGTAGTTGGGTCGGTGACGACCAGCGAATCCCCGCTGTTGTATGTTTTTGACATTTTACCTACTTAATTTCTTTTTGGCCTCGAGGCAATTGGCGCAACGTGAAGTCAAGCTAATATCATAAATGCTTCTTACATTACGTAACTANCATTTTACCTACTTAATTTCTTTTTGGCCTCGAGGCAATTGGCGCAACGTGAAGTCAAGCTAATATCATAAATGCTTCTTACATTACGTAACTAGACCGGATTCAAACACACGCACTCCTCCAGGGTCCCAGCAAGAGATCTTGCCTTACGCGTTAGAGCATATTGACGGTGTGCCATCATGCCTCATTACCCTGACGTATCTTTCAACAAGCATCCCTGAATATGTATGTTGCCAACTTATTCTTCCCCCTCAAATGTTTCAAATATGAGTACGTGAACATCATACTCAACCTACTTCTCCTTTGCCTCAGCATCTGTCCTGTAGCTGGCAAACTGGCGGACGCTAACTCTCTTCATAAAGAGCTCATCAAGCTCTTCATAGCTGCGATTGGCAGTTTCGGGCTGGTAGAACCAGAGATACACAAGACAAAGCACGCCAAGTCCGCCGAACAGAAACGCAGTCTTGGCACCGAGATTGGCTTGGTCGGGGTTGAACATGTAGGGGATGACAAAGGCCCATACGCAGAAGATGATGTACTGCAGAGCAATGCCGATCGAGATGGTCTTGACGCGGAGGCGCGACGTGGCGACTTCGCACAGAAGGGTATAAGCGGTCGCACCGATTGAGATGTTATAGAAGAAGTTGTAGGCGACAATCAAGGCAACAGAACCTTTGATAGCGCCAGGGCTCCCCTCGGTGGCAAGTCCTGCAGCAACAAGTAGGATGACTGTGACGGAAAACGTTCCCCAGAAGGTCAGGGGTCGACGGCCGACGCGGTCTACCAGGAACCAAGAGCAGATATTGCCGGCCATGGAAAGCCCATGCTGAGCTATCTGCAGCTTGAAGCTGGCGGCCGTGCTATATCCCGCAAGCTGGATGTAATAAGTGCCATAGGAAGAACAAAGTATACACCGCCTAGTGCTTGAATAGCGAGGGGCATGATGGAGATGATGGTGCGGCGGAGGTTTGACCGACGGAAACAGTCAAGATAGGTAGCTCCAGCTGCTTCCTCTCTCGCCTTGTCCAGTGTAGTTTGGATCTGCGAAACTTGCATGTCCAGCTCGGTCCCAGAATATCCGAGTCGGCGTAGGGCTCGGGTTGCCTTGTCTATCTTGCCGACACTCAAGAGCCAGACTGGAGATTCAGGCATGAAGGGAGCGGGGATGATGCAGATCCCGGCAAAGCCGAATTGGGAGCAGAAGATAGCTCGATAGGCCCAAGGCGACTCACTGTCCCCGGTGTTGTCGATGATGATGGCTGCTGTCAAGGGACCGATAGTCATCATCAGCGCCGTGAGACAAGTGAAGAAACCACGGATGGCCATGGGGGTGACCTAATAGAAATGGCATTAGTAATTAACTGCGTACGCAGTGAAAGTGATGCCGACTGTGGGCAGAAATCAGAAACCTACCTCTCCAACGTAAGTAACCGCAACAGACAAGATCATACCGGCCAGGAACCCGTTGAGGAATTTTCCACCGAAGAACGTAGCTGGAGTAGTAGCGACGAATTCTAGAGCGATTTCCACAAAAGACAGGGCGATCGAGACAAGGAGCACTGGCTTCCGTCCGAACTTGTCCGCAAGATAGCCAGCAGAGAAAGTTCCGATGACAGAACTCGCAACCGGCCCGCCATAAAAGGCAGACTGCCACTCCGCATCAAGAACATAGGATCCCTCAAACTCGTTTCCAAAATCCTTACGAAACTGTGGAATGCTCAGAACCATGCCAGAAGCTTGGTTCTCGAATGAGACAAGCAGGCATGAGACGACAGCGAAGAAGGCCCAGGCCATGTCGAGGGGATGCTTTCGGATAGTTGTAATGGGACCGAGGTCGTGCGCCTGCTGGTTGGCAAGCCGAGTGAGGTCATATGAAGCATCGTGGATGTGCTCGGCGCACTTGGCATCTTCGTTCTTGGACGAGTCCATGGTAGGCGAGATGACGTGATAGGACAATTTGGGTCTAGAAATTAATAGGGGGAAGATTGTCGAGACTGAATGCCAGGAGGTGGTTGAAGAGCTACCCGGCAGAATCCTGGAGGCGGATGGACGTTATTTATGCGTCAAGACAGGCGACTTGAAGATATTGCCCGAGACTCGCACCGAGTCTCGAGGTCTCATGGTGTGTGAACCGTGACCCGACAAAGCATGAATCTGGGGTCCCCAGAAACAGGATACAGCGACTAAGAGAGTCAGCCGATGACAGTCCGGGGCCTTGAAGGTGACCAGGTCTCCACCATCTGCAGCTACTGAATCCGCCATCAGTTCATGGATGTAGTCCGCAGGTTACCTTCAGAGGAGACATCCAATAGTGGTACGGGTGCCCCTGGAGCATCTCGGCCTTGGGCCAATTAGATATCCGAGACGATTCCAAGGCCAAGTGGGCCGGGGAGTATCGGGGTGGAGAGCTCTCTAGCCGGTTGCGTAGCTAGTTTGCTGCTCCGTGGGCGGCCTGTCATTGGATCGGCACTGACTTGGAGGCACTGAACCTTGTTCGGTTTCCTGGGACGAGGAGAAACTGCGGGAGAATCCATCCTTCGACTGGCCCAGTTGAAGAAGCTCGAGAAACTGCTCAAGCCCATGCAGAGGCATAATACAAGACTCAAGACAAAAGACAAACCGCAATGGAGCCCCTGCTCACCAACATCCTTTCGTTCGAACCCTCGGGTGACTTTCCCGCCAGCCTCGGCAGTGGTATGCCACCATCATCCAAGCGAAATCCCCCAGTTCCTGCCATGCTGCCGATCCCCCAGCAGCGTTCTCAGCCTGGCTCAGGGGACGCTCCTGTTTCGAGAGAAGCCGCATCATATGCTCGTCGCCGGGCGGGAACAGCATGCACAGTCTGTCGAAGCCGAAAGACAAAATGCGACAATCAACGCCCCATCTGTGGGTTCTGCAAGGCGACAGGGGGAGCTTGTGTCTACCCGGACGACGCCCCCTCAGACCCATCAAAGCTTGATAGAGGAAGCCTGGCCATTCTCCAGCAGCTCGGGGAGATGGAGCAGAGACTAACCACCTTGCTCGATCGCCAACACCCTATGACGAGTCCCAATCAGGATCCGGCCCATCAAGGAGTGATGGAACACACCGAGCGGCCATCGGCGCCCCAGCGATGGGACGTTGACATGGACGCTCCTGGCCGAGTGGTAGAGACTAGCTATGGCCGTCCGCCCTCGGCTGATGTTGTCACGAGGAGCTCCGAGATGCGGGTCGAGACCATGCTTCGATGGCCCATCTTTTCGGTCAATCACCCGTCTCTCGCTTCGAGCCTCCGTCTCGTCGACACGATCCCCAGAGTTGTGGGGGGTGATAGCCTGTTTGACCTCGACCCGGAGGTGATTCAGAATCTTGTCGAGAACTTTTTGGCCACCAACCATGTCAAGAACCCCATCTTCAAGATTGACGAGCTCTGGGTCTCTGTGAGGCATGTTGCCGAAACGGGACTTCGCTGGGATGGAGAAACCTGTCTTGTGGTACGAATTGAACCTTCACTCAGCTGGTGATATTTGCACATTTTCGCGTTGTAGCTACTCGGACTTCTAGTACTGACTATCGTAGCTTCTTATCTGCGCCATCAGCGTCTTGTCATCCAAGCCAGGCGAAGAAGTCCACCCTGGATACTCCAAGCACCCGGGTCGCCTCAACCGTGCAGAGTTGTACTTTCAGATGGCTCAACGGCGGATTGGTATGCTCTACCACAGCAATTGTCTCATGACTGCTCAGTGCAGCTTCTTGACTGCTGTCTACTTAATGACGACATTGCGAATCATGGCCGCTTGGAAGGCCTTTTCCCAAGCTGGGACCCAGTGTGTGGGACTATTGGTCGCCAGAGGCAGCCTCAATGAAGATGGGCTTTCCAGGTCACCAGAAACCGAGGGAACGAGTGTCAGCGACCAACAGATGGAGGATAGCCTTTACTGGAGTTGCCTCAAGAGCGAGCTGTACGTTTCCCGCAAGCCATGAAGCCGATGTTCTAACTTGTGCATCCGCAGAGAGCTGCGAACAGAGCTCGGTCTTCCGGGGCCTATCCTCAACGACATGCAATACTCGCATCTATATCCATCTCCTCCAGGCCCCGGTCAGCTGCTAGCTGACAGAATGGGGCCCGCATCTGACGGTCTGGAGAAAGGCTGGTTCTTCTACCTGGCCGAGATCGCCCTGCGTCGCATCATGAATGAGGCCCTATCGGCTCGCTACAGGCTCGATTCTTGGTACTACACCACCAGCTGGTGGGCCGTGTCCGGGGTGGATGGGTTCAGGGGCCACGTGGACGAGTTCCGGGCCAAGCTGAACACATGGCAAGAAATGCTGCCCTCAGTGATGCGTTTCCCTCATGACCCGCAAGAGCATACTGGGGATGCACTGCGTGGAATTCTTAGAGGCCACTTTATCGACATCCTCGATGTTCTATACTTCCCCGCCGTCCAGGCAGTCATCTGCAAGGGCGTCAGTGAGCTCAGCCCCTATGTTCTGGCCACCGCACGGGCAGCTCTGCAGACTGCCACGTACCGTATTGCCATCTGTGAGGAGGGCTTTTGGTTCAGACATCAGGGGAGTTATGCCCATGACATAGGCTTTCTCACTGCCAAGGCATGCTGAGAGGTAACGCATCCATGGATATCCTCCAAACTTTTGCATACCTACCCGGCTGGAAACGTCTTCAATCGCCGACCCGACATCTCTAGTCCTGGAGAATCCAAGAGTGTGCCCGCGGCATTATGATTCTCCCTGTCCTCTTTCGCGTCTGGCTCAAGGCCGATCATATTAAACCAGAACTCCGTCCCAATATTGTACGACTTGGCCCAGAGTATCTTTCTCAGGAGGACTTCTCCCATGACTTCAAAACTTTCACGGCTGCTGAGTGGGTGTCCGCCGCCTGCTGGGTCTTTGCGAAGTCTGTCATCACCATCTGCGGGCCCTTCTCCCACGCAGATACAGACAACTTTCAGTCGGCACTTATTGCTGGGAGGAAAGCATTCCAGGTTTTTATATATGCTTGCGTCGCTACTTCTGAATAGCGAAAGAAGGGTTTGCCAGCCTGACATTTAGGAGTTCTCTCGTGCACCATCTTGATAGCCAGGCTCATACTTGAGATACAGGAAAGAACACCATTACTCCATCCCGAACATTGCAGATATCATCTCGCAACGCCGGAGCCATAGCAAGGCGGCCGCTTCCCCCCCCGCAGTCTACAGCGAGTTCACCGATCGCGACTCTGTTATCGCTGAAACACTTCGCTTAGCTCCTGCTAATAGAGGACAGAGACTGGATAATATTTCTGGCCTCGAGGCGAAAGCAGGATTGCCAAACGTACATACTAGACTTCACCATTACGAAGTTGCCCAGGAGTATGGCGGCTGTAACATGGTGTTTACATTGCTGGGTGAGGACAGGCACAAGTGAGTCTCAGAATCTCTATCTCCTGAGCCTAAATAACTTGGACCTCAGACAGTTCAAGAAGGATATCGAGAATACAAACTCTCGTGACCCCGCGCCCGCGCTTATCGACCGAGAGAATATCCGCCTCACGACGTCGCTCCTAATTGACGGCTGTTTCGAGAATATTTATCCTGCGCTTCATGATCGCTTCATGGAGATTCGGAGAGAGTGCCTAACGCTTGCGACAGCGTTAAACCTAAGAGTTGGAGATGATCTGGAGCCCGAGGAGACATCATGAGTGGATATCATTGGCGATCAGGCCTATCGCGATCCTCTTGCCCTCTGCCGCATCCCCTGCACCAAATCACCAAGAGATCGATCGGGAGTTGATCTCACCGGGCTACGAAATACCAACTCGCTCAGTGAGGATAATCCTTTCGTGCAGGGGGTCAAAGAAGCATACAAGGAGGACTACGGCATCGAAGTGCACACACACCTGGGCAAGAAGATAATCCAATGGGTTAAAAAAGTGTCCTTCGCAACAAGGTATATCGTCTCCAAGGCCATCTACATTGGCAGCATCGCTAACCTCCAACTGCAGTAAGAGTACCCGCCGCTGCTTCAGTGTCGGAGACTTCGTCAAGGTCAGGACAAGATACGCGCGATTACTTAGCTTGTTTGTCCATACACGCGTGTACCAGAGGCGGCTGTTTGCTCAAGTTGAGTTTGCTTCCCCTCGGGAGGAGGAGGATGGACAAACAAAAGAGTTAATCTTGGAGGTCCCTATCTATAAAATGGACGGGGATATTGGCATCGTGGGATCGCCGAGCATTGCGGCGGAGACAGTATGGATGGTGCCGAGATATGTTAACACATATCTCTTTATCCCTCACGAAGTATACTTTTTGTAGAGTTGAAGAATCTAGAATGCTATCTAGCGCAATAGACTAAAGACTGGTTCAGTTCATCCATGGATTAAGATCCTCCCTGATAATGCCAAGAAACCCACGGCTTGTCAGTCTTTGTTATCCCTGAAGCCTCTACAATAGCCATAAATCCAATAACTATTTTCCATACGAAACATTGCAAATTAAGATCATTCTGCAATAGTAGTGGCTTCTTTCTTTATTGTCGTCTGCACCTGGTGCTATTTTGGTGTTGATGCCCACACCCAGCGCCTGCAGTCAGGGCAAGGAGCACTTACCAGCTCGTGTCCCCAACTTCATTAACCGAGCGAATTCCCCAAAGATCTTGCACTCCTCATCTCCAGCTCACCATCAACAACGCGCCGTATCATCCTCGGCATCCCTTCCCATGTCCTGAACGAGTCGGTCCTGCTCCCCAAGTGTCGCGAGAGAAGCACGCTGTCTGGATCGTGTGCTCTGGCACCACCCCTGGACGTGTCGTTTCGTCCCGAGAAACATCTGAGCTAATCTCGTCGTAGTTCACGCGTGTCTGGGTCTCCTGCTCGGCCCCCCCTCGAGCATTCTCTCGTGGTGTCCTTGCTTGGCTCACGAGCCCATATCCCCGCGTCCTGTTGATAGACAAGCCGTGTCCTAAACGCCTTCACGCACCAGGTAACTGTCACCCCTTCCCAGAAATACTGAAGATAATGAAGAGATAGCGAGGGTCCGCTCGAGCGGTGTGTTCGTGCTCTGGCGATGCTTCCTGACCACTCTTTGGAGAAAAGCATGAAGTATGGCTAAATGAGCCAGCTAGATCACCAGGTCAGTTTGCTCTTACTCCACTCTGGTATAATCCTAGCAGGTGGTCACCCTTAGGTTAACTCCAGGAGATAGCAGGTCATTGGAAAATTGCAGCTATTGCTGGCCACCTACCTCGACAATACACGATGAACTCCTGTTCCATCCTCGGCCTGCCCATCAACAAGCGGATGTTCATCGCACTAGGCATAATCGGCCCCATTCCAACAGGTGAGCGAGCATCTTCTCTCAGTACTGTTCGAGCAGTTCGACTTTGACCTGATGCTTGGCGCTTCCACCCTGGATCCCTGCAGCCCCTCTTGACCTTGGTAACTGGAGCCCGGGCCGCAGGCGATCTAGATAAGGTCAGTCTAGCCCGTTCCCATCCAGACATTCTTTTCTTGTACCTGCTAATGAGTCCCTGAGTTGCTATCCCGGACCTCAAGTACATTCTCTCGCTCCCGCAGTCTGTCCAGCATAATGTTCTCCTTGAACTATGCCAGAGTCTCTCCGGTCCGCTATGATCTCGCATTCAGCTGAGACAATGCAGATCTTGAACTGAAATATCTCCTCGCTAGGTGGGTCTGTTGTCCTGGGCCCCTGAGCTTCGTTCTGACGCCACTGCGCATTCGCCAGGATCATATCCTTCAGCGTCCACGAGAACTTGATGTTATCTCAATACCATCCTCCCGTCGTCTTGTTCCGTCTTGGAGATGATTGAGAGGAAGGGGTAGGTAAGCTGGGATAAGATAGTAGATTACCTGTCTCTTCGCTAATACCAGTAGACCCAACCAGGGTGACAAGGACTGGATGCCTAGATCTAAGATCTGGTAGGTATGGATTCTTAGTTGGCTTTGCAATAGGCATCGGACTGACCCAAGTATCTCTTCTAGGAGCTTACCTGGTGCGCTTGCTCGCCCTGGCGTCCCAGGCAGTCGGCCAGCTAGACAGGGTGTTACTACACTGGTGACACGAGTCTGGGAATACTCCTGGCTTGTCCGGAGATTATCCTGGGTATAGAGAATAGCCGACGACGTTTTTGATGGTACTGGAGGACCGCGCTGTGCTGAGAGCGCGGCGAAGCAGCTCGAGATAAACGAACAGCGGCGATATCTTGACGACGAAAGCGTTTCAGAAGATTTCAGCCTTAGATATAAATTCTCTAGATCTTTCCGAGTTAGTTGATACTGGTTTGGACAGGGCGCAGGTAAGTTCATTTTTTTGTTTTTCTACCTCAACACCAAGGCCGCCAAAGTCGTGATAATTTTAACCGATCGCTCTCTAGAGTTGCGCATTGCTTTCAAGGAGAAACCAAGTTCATATTTAATATCCTCGATGGTTGTTACTTCGGTGCATCAGGGATGCACGGTTACGCAAGCAACTTTTTGCATCCGACTGCCAAAACACCAAATTTCAACATCGTGACTCCTAATATTACCTCACCGCCACGATAACTTTGCGACACCCTGAGTACATTCTTCCGGTGCTGCCGGCGCAGACGAGGTACCCGTGGGGCGTGGCTGAAATTAATTTTTTTTTCTGCAGAACGGCGAGCTTCTTTTCCACGGCAGAAACCCAATCGACACCAGGTCGAGATTCTCGCCAGCGGCATCGGCGCGACAGACTGGCGACGTCGGAGCTGGACTGGGATGGGACTGAGAAGAGCAAGCGGAAGCGATGGGGCGTGGACAATCAGGGTATCGCAACAGAGGAGCTACGTAGAGAGCACCCAGAAGTGAACAGAGTGCAATCGTCTCAATAGTATATCCCAACTCTGAAATGCTATGAGGTTAACATAGACTGGGCAATAGGAAATCATGCCTGAGCGTGGATATCAAATCCAGTTTCAATATCTATTGCAAAGAAACATCATATCTAACTCAGATATAATAACACCCCTTAGACATGAGCTTCGCAATACCACGAGGCCAGTAGAGTGAATATATTATTGAGTCAAACATGAGAATTCTAGCATCCACGGAAACCTCTGCAATAAGCAGTTGGTGCAAAAACATCATATCACAACTAACACAACTCCAAACCCAAATATGTGAATTGCGAAGACACGATTTTCATACAGGACATGGTCTCAGTGAGTGGACATGGAATAAGTATCCGTCCCCAGCCAATGTTCTGTGAATACTATGGAGTACGCAGGTGCAGGGGAGGCATTAGAAGCAAAAATGCGAGCAATTCGAATTCCGTTACGCTAATTTACAGGCACTTCAAAAATCACCTTGCAGGCGAGACCCGGTTATGCACCATCCCCATCGCCATCAACATGCGCATCTCACTCGTTGTCATCCCCCAGTGAATCCCCAGTAACTCCCATCCTCACAGCAAGAGGCACCGGCACAACTCGAGCCCCCAGAAGCTGGTCTTCGTTCATTGTGTGGTGGTAGGTCATGAAGCGATGCGGGCCTGTTGGGTACTTTGAGAGCGCGTTGTTAGCTCCTGGAGCTTCTGGATTATCGCCATACTTGAACCAAGGCGGCTCATTCCCCCAAAGACGTTTTGCCTCACTCCAGGCTGTGAAAGTACAGGGCTTGTTGAACACTGAGCATCCAGTACAGACATATACGTCTGTAAAGGCTGGATCCCTGACACATTTCATGGCGCTGACTCCATAGTTGCAGTGATCGCACCTGTGTGTGCACTTTCCTGACCTTCTATCACGTTCCGCGCGGTTCAGGAGATCTGCCGTAACGGGCACGGCTTCTCTTGGGCCTACGTGAGTAAGCGTGGAAGAGAACTGTTGGTTCATGAGGGTGTAATTATACTGCCATGTTGCTCTGGCGGGGACAGAGCGTGTCTCATCCGGTCGAGGAACCCAGCGATGCCGTTGATTCAAATGGTCAACCTGAAGTAGCATGATCTGATAGTTCCTGAAAGTAATCTGTCTCGAAAAGCCATCAAGCGGACCAGCATAGATAGTACCTTCGAGCGCCTGAATGATGTTCATGGCCGATCGCCAGGGTTCCAGGATACCCTCAAAATCGCCGTTGCTGACCATTCGAGGAAAGTTCTGGCGACCAATGCGGCGACGCTGTAGTGGTATGGTGTACCATCTCTGGGCGGTGTTGTCAAACCACTCAAAACGAATTGCCAGGCTTGAGGCTTGATCAAAGTTCTCAAATATCCCCACAGAAGGAACCCCCAACCAGGCACGAGGATGTGGCTTCTTGTCGTTCATGATTTCGAAAACAAGAAAGCCATTTTTAGCGTCATGAGGCTTTGGCCCTTGGAGGTTGATATTGGAAACCGACGAGAAAAAAGTGAAGTTCAATTGAATGTCTTTCTGGGCTGAAACGTTCCACAAAGTCAGGTGAACCTCACGGGAGCCATCGTTCTCAGTAAGTATCGACCGTCGAAGGCGATAGGTAGTAAACGGTCGAATATTAGGATCCCCAGTTGTCATAGGGATACATTGCATCGTTTGTCTCACCCTGATCTCAAAGAGTGGACTGCTCATGTTGCAGCCTTGCGGCTCAGGTCCCGCCCAGCCGACGGCAGTACGTACGCTTCTGCCAATACCCGTCAAGAACTGGGCATGTTGTCGCATTTGCAGGTAGTATTGAGCGCTCTGGCCCACTTCGGATGGAGTGGCGAAAGCGGGTGGGGCGTATGACCTGAAAGCCAAGGTCATAGTCTGCTCAGCCATGTTCAAGATGTACGGCTCGACGCTTCTTCCTGACCAAAAAAATAGAGGGATCATATGGCGATGTTCCGGGATCGAGAGCCGGGCAGTACTGTAGTGCACTCCACCCGCACCCGCTGAGCGAGTGTCGTGCTTATGAGCGGCGTGGCGGGCAGAGACAGCCGTGGTCTGGCCAATGTAGATGCCGACTTGTTTGTTGATGTCGCTTTGTGAAGTACCACGATTCGTGTCGGGAAGGTGGGTATAGACGCGCAGGTAGATGCAAGGTCCATCCCCGGGCCAGGAGGAAGTCATATGGCGAAGATGAAGGGGATCCTGCAACGAAAAGGTACCTTGGCTGAGAACTTGGCGAACTTGAGGCAGAACGCCAGACAAGATCAACTCGACATTTTCATGCAAAGCGACTCCCCTGAAGCAGGTTGTAATATCGTCTTCCGCCATATCAAGTTGTCGCAGAACACTGATTTGGTTTGCGAGTGTAGACCACAGAGAGCGGACAAACTTTTCAAAGATCGTGTCGGATGCCTGAGTTTGGAGAGCTGCTGGAGGCACTGGAGGAAGGGGGTAGAGGTCGCTGGTCTGATCGATCAAGGAGCGGAACATTGCGCCTTCTGAGAGGATGCTGAGGGGCACGATTACTGAAGCCATGTTGTTAGCAAAGGGGAACATGGGAGGCAGAGTGTTAAGCAGCGTACCCGCAACTTGGGCGGCTCCTTTCATGAAAAGAACCCGCCCCAGGGTATTGGATGGATCCCGTTCGAACAGGTATCCTGGCTCCCCCGGGTACAGGTGAAGTCGCCCATCTACCTTGAGGCTGGCGTGAGTCTTGCCTCGCATGGATTGCGGAATGTCGCTTGTGGTGTCGACGTAGGCGAAATGCTGCGTTATTACCACGGCTTGCATCTCCTTCTTGGCATTCCGCGACCAAGGCAGGTTTGGCATCTGGGAGAGCAGGAGTTGATCGGCGGTGGTGAGAGATGCCATGGTGCAAGGATAGTAGTGGGAGATGGGCAAATGTAGAGATAGTTGTAAAGAAGAAGTGAGGAGTAGAGGAGGCTGATGTCGAAGGCAAAATTGCTCAGAGAGTGGTGGAGGAGAGAGCTTGTGTAGGGACCGTGGACACTTTTGCTTAGGATTCTTGGCCTAAATCACGGTCCTTAGGGCCCTGTGGATCAAAAAATAAATGTTTTAGTTAGCACTGCTGCGGGTTGGCGAATTTGGTGTGTTTTTCAGATTCATAAGGGGTTGGCCTTGGATTTCTGATTTTACACCAAAATCGACGATGAATCACTTTGGGGGCCATCTATGCCCAGGAGTTAGAGAAGTGAATGGGATTCATGGTAAAACCCTAAGGATTAAGATTGCCTGGATATCCCCCCTGGTATATTATTCTAGGCTAACTAAGGCATAAGACTCACAATCTGGCGCATCCCAGAGAACATACTGTGGCTCCCTTGGTCCCAGTACTAATCCACGGGCTTCCAATTCGCCAGATCCTGAGCACCCCAAGCTCAGAGGTAATCTTGATAGATTATTTGACGTTTAATGCTCACTGGTGGAACTAATTACGCAGTGATGCATGTCCGAGTCCAGTCCGCAGTGGTAGCTTTCCAAGACTCCACGTCGTGCCATCCCAACGGGGCAGCAGCTCCGGATCCTTGACATCACTGGGCGCTGAGAAAACAAGAGCAAGCGCCAAAATATAACGAAAAGAAGTGATTTTTGAACAGAATGAACGTCCCATGTGTTCCATTCATAATACTATCAATAACAATAGACCTCTAGAAGATGAGCTGCTCCATGTGGTGGAGCTTTCAGACTTGGATTTAAGTGTTAAAGATTTTCCAGAGAGTGTGGATAGCTCGCCAGCTTGCTGATTGAAAGAATGTTAGCTTTCCTAGTTATTCTAGAAGCTCTATGACCACTATGTGACCATCCTTTCTGCCATTGTCTTCATCTCGACATATCACTGGGCCAATAAAACCTTGTCTTGGAATTTGATGAGTCCACTGAAAATCAGATATAAGAGATTCATTTTTTCTCTTTGGCTACGTTATGTAGGGCATCAATCTCGTATTAGTAGATGGATCGGCCGTCTCTCCTTTCGCGGACGACAATGTTCATTGGTAGTGCTAGTTCCCATGCCCATGCCCGATCCCAAGTTTCACCAGATCCCATGCCGTGTGTCCCGAGTCGCCATCAAGAAAAGAACTCCCGTCCCATCCCAATCTTCGTGACTTGCGTCATATCCACTTGGTTGAACCAGTTCGAAATTTAATTGCCAAAGATGCTCCAAGATAGCCAGAGAGTACTGAGCATTGCCGCTCAGTAACGAAGGAGTGTCCAGACTAATCAGCCATGGCGGGCTCCTTGTACTCCTCTGGAACTTGCAGAGAGGGATCGATCAATAGGCCAACATCGGGTTCTGTGACCGTGATGCTCCCCTGCTGGACTGTAACCGAGGAGCTCGCGTCTGGAGTGTCCAGTTCCATATCGTCGCCCTTCGTAATAGCATCATCTTGGGCGTTCCCGGCAGTTTCAACAGCCCCAGGCCCAGGCGCAACAAGAGAATAGTCTGTAGGGTCTGGGTAATTGGACACTGCCTGAGCTCCAGGGGCTTCATCATCATCAGAGCCGTAGATATCCACGCCTTCAGGGACCAGGCCGTAGTTATCAGGGAAGCCACCGAGCCTGGGAACAGTGCTGACGGCCTCGGTCGACTCGTTCTGTCCAGAATTGGCATGTGTATCCTGGGGCCTCGCCTGTGTGGCATTGCGGCCGTGCCAATCCTTGAGCTTCTTCTCAGCATCCGCTTTGCCATTGTCCTCTTCGCGATCGGGCTCCAGGGGAACCTGATCATCGCCTTCGGAGTCTGATGCGAGAAAATCTTTGTATTTTTCGGCGATCGCTTTCAGCTTCTCGCTCCGGGCAGACTCGCTCACGTCATCGGGCTTCGTAATAGCCCCCTTGGCGGCCTTGGGGCGTCGCTGTCGAGACTCGGCCGACGATGGTGACAGCTTTCGCTTCCGAGCAGAGGGGGCGGAGGTTTCAGTTTCCTTGGAGGTCTTGGGCTTGGCCTTCGGTGCTCTCCCATTCTTGGGTTTGAAGTTCTTGGCCTCGTTATCCTCAGTGCCATCTCCATCTTCATCTCCAGAAGTGGTAGTATCCAAGGGGACCTTCTCCCCAGCGTCAAGCGGCCGACAAGCTCTCATGAACTTTCTGACCTTGGTCTTGGGAATGACGAAGGCCTCGTCCACCTTGAATTTACTACCATCAGACGCCCTGGAGGTGACGGCCAAGTAGCGGTAATGCCAAACCTCGTTAGGAAACATTTCCGCAAACTTCTTCCATGAATCAGGAAGCCCGGCCTCGTCCTTGTCCTCGAGGCCCCTCAGGGCGCCCAGAAACATCAATGGAGGCGGCCCCTTGGTGAACTCGGGCCTATCCATGCTGATCACCTCTTTGCACATTCGATCGAGCGCTCGATACTGGCTGTCCGTCGCCCTGAAAGTCTGGTATGTATTACTCCCCTTCTTGGACTTGGCCTCGGGCTGGCTTGGCTTCCTGGCTGGCGACATCTATTGGACAATTAGTCTCGTTGATCCCCCATGAGTGCCTGGGATCTGGAACTCAATTGAACTGGAATTGACTGGAGGGGATTAGTGTGGCTAACCTTGGAGGTTATTTTATGGAACCGACACCATAAAGTGAAACCGCAAAATAAACTCTCTGGAAACTCCAGGCGCCTCAAGTAGGGAGGTGTCGAGATGCCTGCAGGAGGTCAGAATGACCGCGAGAAATTAGATATGAGTTAAAAACTTACCTAGTAAGCCGTTTTTGAAGCGATAAAGACGCCTCTATTCTCTGATGCTGGTTCTTGAATGATTCTGGGTGAGGGCGGAGGAGAAGAGGAGGAGTTGAAGGAGGAGGTTAGAGGAGTTAAGGATTATTTGTGTTCGGCAAGTTGGAATGAGTTTATCGCAGCGGGCTCAAAGTGAGCGCTATCTTGAGATTAACTAGAGGGAGCATGAGAAAGAAAAAAGACGAAGCTCGTTACGCAGAGAGAGAGAGTCTGCGATAGAATGAGATTCACTATTTACAAGTGTAGCCACACCAGGCGGCAGGTTAGTGATCATCAGGCCAGGAAGATACAGAGACCGTATTGCGAAGCCTCCGAAGGGCACCGACTCTCCAAACATGAAGCTCCTCTGGCTCCTGGTTACTCCGCCTTGTCCGCCTTGGTCTCCTCGTCCTCGTGCTCTGTCGGGCTGGACGTAGTATCATCGACAGCTTCCGCATCTTCGACAGTCTCACTGGCCCCGGTGACCTCGCTCCCAGGGTCGCTGGCCGGCGGCGATATTGCCTCGTGCTCCCTGATCATGCCGAGAAGATCTACAAATCCGTCATCCCCGGGGTAGAACTCGCCGTCGTCTTTGCTATCTTAAGCATCGAATTCTATCTCGCTCTCGGAGCCTGGAGGCTGTGAGGCGGCGTTGGTAGCTTCATGACCATCCTCAGCAGCACGCTGAGATATCTGCGAACCATTCGGGATCAGCAGAGGCGGAGGAGGATCGTGAATGCTTCGATAGACTTGGAGTAGCTTCGGGCTCGGTTCGCGGCTATTGGGGAGACATGAGGGCATTCGTAACTCATCACTTATTAGCAGAAGAACGCCAATAGCGATAGAAAACGTACGGAGGCGTTGCGAGATGGGTGTGATGGGAATGAGAACGGGCCAACAGGGATGAAGCGCGGGCCACGATATGGGAGTGAAACCTCATGATGGGAAGCGGGAGCATGCGATCTTAGTAGGTGAGAGGTAAAATAATAGATTGGCTATAGCCCTTATTGCGAAATAGCTTTGTAATGCCCAGCTAGAACAATGAAAACTCATCTCCCTATAGAAACACCGATATCAACAACCCTTACCGACTCCTTGGTATATCCTCCCGTTGCGATGATCATCAATCATTAAAAAAACCAGTCCAGATAACAAGTAGCCTCCCAAAAATAGTCAACGCCATTGCAGCGCCGAACACGCCACAGTCGCCGTATATATAAAGACAAGGAGAATAATGCCACCTAGCTTGCTGTATACCGGTCACTAATCGCTATCGACAACATCCCCAGCTCCATCACGTACAACTCCATGCTTGTCGAGGCGGAATCCCACAAAGTAGTCATGTTTTTGTCTAGATGGTTGCTTGTTCTTTGCGTTGCATCTCTGCTGAGATGGTGTTGCGGTAGCGTCATTGTTGGCATCGCCTCCCCGTCCGGATGACACTGCGGTAGCATCATCACCCGGACTCTCATCGTCAGGCTCGTCGTCGCTGGAGATGGTCTCCGGCGCATCCTCCGATACGCCATTACTGGGTCGCGGTGGTGTCAACTGTTTGGCTTTGTCGCGATTCCCTCGATGGCGCTCCTGTTCCCCTTCTTCGTCTGTGTCCTCCTCTGACTCGTCGAAGTCCGGGATAAAAAGAGTCGGGTCGCCATTAAGGACATAGCCTGACTGGGTCTTATTTTTCTTGGAGGGCTTCTTGGGATTCTGGGGGAGGACAAACACGTCGTCGGCATGAGGGAGAATCTTTTCCATACCTTTTGCGTCGGCGAGTTGTGGCAAGATAGGAAAGATAGACTTCTATGCGTATTTATCGTAGTCTTCGTGGGTGCTGTGATCACTTAGCTCCTGCGCGTCTGCCTTATCCAGGTACACCGTCAAGCGGAAACCGATGTTGCAGTAAACAGCTGTAGTTGGTAAGCAAGTGCTGGCTTCGCAATAGGAAAAGGAACTTACCCTTGCACCAGTTTCCGACCTTAGGTTTCGACTTCTCCAGTTCCAGGAATGGAATGGGGAAATCTGCCACTATTGCGAAGTCTTAGAGATTAAACCACTCTGCGAGGTGACGCTGGATGCGTGCCGGGTTATTCTCCTGGCGAAATAGCTTATTCTTGGCGCGCTTCGTTTCGATATGGGCCTGTTTAAGAGATGAGTAAAGACTGCAAAGTTATGCGGATAGGGCAAACATACCTTGAAGAGTTTCATCATCCTGCTCTTCTGGGAGTGTATGTCGGTGTTGAACTTCTGACGCCCCTCAGCCCAAACTTGTTTGGCGTGCTCCCCCTGGAAGTCTCGAAGATTGTATTCCAAGATCTGCTCCATTTGACTCTTGTTGAAGCGGATCAGATAAGAGATTCTGGCGTCCAGCTCGATCTGATCGAGGATGTTGTTGATAGAGACGCTCCACCATTCCTCTGTCGTTCTTTGCCTTCGCGTCTTGTCTCCGGTCGGGCTGTGATCTCTCGCAGGATGCTTCTCGGTCTCTCTAGCCACATCCTTATTGCGAAGGGTTAGTCCTCCTAGATCTAAAGTATCAATAGGGGAGTAGGGTAGACAAACCTGGCCAAGGTGCTGGAGCGCATTATCATTCTCTACCAGGCGTGGATCAAACCATTCTCGAGGGGATAGACCGCCTGGGAACCAGGTAAGACAGGGTGCAGGCCAGGTGCCTACTGCGAAGACCTACCACTGGTAGCTTGGTTCCGAATGTGATCGCCATTATTCTGGCGTGGCTCTCCACGCCCGTGGCGATTGGTATCATGGGTACCATCTTTTGGACGTGGGGTGGAGGACTGGCGTTGGGTCCGCTGCGAGTTGGGTCCGGCTATCTGGCGCTTTATCTTTTGTCGCTGAGACCGAGCAGGAGAGGGTGTCCGCTTTCGCCCCCGGAAATCTGATATGTTCAATCAGACATGAAACTAGCTACCTGAGCGAAGAGACTTCGATGATCGTATTAGCGAGATTGTCATGGAGATTGAGGAGCTGGGAGAGTTGGAGATGATCCTGGCAGGCAGAAGATCGAGGAGGGGCTGGAAATGTTGGTGCAGGAGGTGGAGAGCATCAATTGCGTTCGCGCTTGCTACATTCAATTAAAACCACGTGATTCTTTTTTTTTACTGCTACACCACCGCAAAGATATCACAACACCACCAAAACATTCCAAGAGAGCCGCCTAACTTGAAATACCGCTGGTAAGACGCCAAAACTTCCATTTTTAGTAATTCTAACTAAGTTTTTATATAGCGATGGCTTCGCGACGTCTGAGAATGCTTTACGGCGATGGCCCTACACCCCCGTGCAGACCAGGCGGCTTCATGGAGTGGGCGGAGAAGAGACAGCAGGAGGACGAGGGGGAGGAAGCAGAGCAACCCAAGTGGGAGAACTATCCTAGAAAGAAAAGAACCGATATTTATCAATTGCGAGACGACCCAGGTCCAGCAGAATCACCCACAGTGGCCAGCCAGGCTCCATTGCGAAACTCGCCCGTCCAGTATGAAGCCAAGCAAGGTGATATTGACGCTTGGCTGGACAATGCCACTCTCGACTGGCACCCAGAACTAGGCTCCGCAATAGGCAGCCCTGAGACACTCCCATAACCGGATATGAGCCAGACTGTTCGTCACGACTATAGATCTGAAGCCGAGAGCGCATTTATGCGCGTCAACAATATCATTCAAGCCCACACTGGCTCTCTCGATGATATTGCGATGGTGGATCCAGATCAAGTCAGCCCCGACGCAGACCCAGCACCTGAGGGGACACTTCGCATTACGAACCTGGAGGGTCCCTTCATATGCGACAACGAACCAGACCCCGGAGATGCTGCATCTATCGACGACGACATAGGGTTCGACCAGGAGAGCGAGCCAGCTGATCCCCGCGAAGACTTGCCCGAGATCGCGACAATGAACGAAACTTTTGGGGCGATCACGACCGAACCAAGCCCCCGAAGCCTGCCACATGACCCGACTGAGGATATCTCCCGCCCCCCGAAGGCGTTGACTCTCTCCAAGTTTCTAACTGGATTAGCTTTCTGGGTTCATCAGTGCGGCATCTCCTGGAGCGCGTACCGCAAGCTCGTTGAATTTGTGCAACTTGTTTAAGATACGAGCGAGCTGAAGGAGATGCCCAAGTGGAAGGACACACTGAGTCGCCGGTTCACAAAGAGTCTGCCCGTCTCGATCCCCTGGGAGGCGAGGTGGTGGGAGGAATCTATTAGAACGACATCAGGTGTCTGCATCCGAGACTTTCAGGGTAAACCAATTTGGCCATCAGATTTTATCTGGTGGGCGATGCCAGGTTGTGATAGCAATGAGATACGTCGTGGTAGAGTTATCTCGTGCGGCTGTGGCTATACCCGGGTTGCGAAGCAGACTGGCCTGGCTGGATGGCATATTATTGAGGTTCAAGAGGTCCACTCAATAGACGAGCTTCCTGAATATACTACTAGCACTACTTATCAAGCGCAGTTCTCTACATTTCTGGGACAAGGATAGACTGAGCTTGTAGTGTTTGGTGATGTCCTTCACTTTATTGAACCTCAAGGGCCGCTTCGAGGCTTATCTTGACTACAACTTCATCCCGGGCAAGTTTCCATACCCAGACATTAACCAGGAGTACACAGTCCGATACTTCTACAGCAGATCGATAACACGCTGGCGCCTAGCTATCTCAACAACGCCACTGCGAGCAGAAAAGGAGATCTCAGTCTACTCCCAATAAATCCATGATCTCGCCCCCATTCTCGCTCTTTATTGACGCGTTCGGAGTCTACCGCAATATGCACCGATCTATCATGGGCTACTACCTCATTCCACAGTACTTTAACGAGGGGGCTTCGGAACCGGCGACAGAGTCTTCTAACTCTCACCGTCGGCCACTTTAGATCAAGGTTCTCCGATATCATGGAGAGCTTAACATCCATGGCAGAAATAGACAACGAGATGGAATTAACCATCAATGGAAGTAAAATCTCCGGTTCCTCTTTCATCAATGCCATTATTAGCGATATACCATCCCACCAGCTGCTTGGCGGTAAAGCTCCAGCATTGCTAGATTTTATTATGCGATCCTCAAAAATGAGTGGATCATTGGCTGTCGAGTTTTTACTTCTTGTTGCCGGTTGGGAGACAATATGCTTGCTCCCAGTCTTCTGTCAATCTAGCAAATCTTCCTACTTGGCTTCTCACCATGTCCTGAGGCGCCGCAGGGGGGAATGGGCTCCATGTCTTCGCCAAGCTCATTAACAACTAGAGTGATAGTAATCCCATCTAGATACTCCTAGGCCTCGTCCCAGCTGATGAGGATTCCAGAGAACAGCTGGTTGTCAATAGAATCTACGTAGGCCCATTGTGATTCCTGATCGGACAGTGCTCAGGCGGGACCCTCGATTCTGGTCATCAAAAAAGTGGTGTGGACATGTGTTGTCTGAGGCTCCACTACCATGTTAGCACCATGTCTAAAACATTTTTGTCCATTTTTATAATGTCCAGCATCGGGGGTCTCCCGCGTAGGCAGTGGTTTTTAGGAGTAGGATCATCTTAACTGATGGCGATTCCAGAATGCCTTTGCAAATTTAAAAGTGCGAGTGCAAGCTTATCATAAAGCCTGGCTGGACAGATGGCTCTGAGGAGTAGGAGTATCCTGGCTGAAAGTGACTTCTGAGTACCTCTGCTAGTTAACAAGCGCTGGCGCCGGATAATCACGCAGCCTGGCGAAACAGGTGAAGAGAGGGAGTAGGTAAAGATAGGGTGAAGCGTGCTCCAATTAAACTAAGTGAAGGGGATTCTCCTCTGATAGGTCTGGAGATAAGAATGGATAGCAAAGTGCTTTATCCAGTCGGGGCTTTTCCCCTCATATCAGTAGCATGGTTTTTTATATTACCATTGCGAGCTGGAGTTGGAACAAATGGATATTTTTAGACACGCTGCGTGTTCCCAGGCCATGGCTGATTTTCTAAGTTCTGAATTAATTTTTTAGGGAGTCTACAGGCTAGAGATTCAAAGGTGTTTCAGTTACTTGAGGTAATGAATCACCCCTATTGAGCCTTAGGGTCGAGATTATCAGCCATCTAGCCCCTCAGTCTTATATCACTTGGATTCAAGACCTGAGATCTAGCTGGAGCCATGAACCATACTCTTGACTCTGTTAGCTTATCCTTCTTATTACAAACTTAACCTCACGCCAGCTAGGGGGTTCATCATGTTCACCGCAAGGCTGCAAGGGTTGCTGAATTGGTGTCTCCTCACGCCCAACTTAGTGCGTGTCGCAATGTCGTCGCGCCTTCCTTAGATGCGTGTCACGATTCGTCCATCCGCCTTCCCAACTCGTATCCCAACTTCACATGTTATAGGGCACACAAAATCCTTTAGTTCTTTCCTCTCGGTACGATCGGTGACAATCCATCTGAATCTTTGCGTTCACTCTCCTATCATCCCACCATACCAGATAATACCACCTTCCCACCACCCGCTACCGCCTCAAACATGATGGACGCCCCATTGATGTCGCTAAACGATGAGCTTGCGGCTTGGCAACCATGGGACGAGACCGACGATTCAGAATGGCCGGCTGGGGATGATAGCATTGCTCCCGGCCAGACTCTTGCTCCTGAGCCTGTTGCTGCGCCTGCTGAGGAGGCGCCAGAAACTCCCGTTCTTTGTAAGTATCTATCTTAATACTTGGGTGTTTTCCCCGAAGAAATTTGAGCCAGTGAAGCTAACAGTGAGATTTGCAGGGCAAGAGCTTCAAGCTGCCGAGGAAGCAAAGATGGAGATTGCGGCGATGGATGCCAGAAGGCAGTTAAGGGCCGAACTCTACCAGCATCTCCCTCACTCCGAGATTGATTGGTCTCTGGAGGGCCGATTTATTTGCCGTGTCGTGGGTCTGCACTGTTATGGCATCGACAAAGCGAACAAGAAAAATTTGACCCGCCACCTTAGCAACTTCGAACACAGGGTATGTTTTTTTCATGTTCATATGAGCCCAAACCGAAAGTTTTTAATTGCTAAGCACTCATGTTCAGGTACACGATGCTGCCCTTGCGCCTCCCCAGCAGCTAGACGAACCGTCTCGTGATGAAGGAGGAGCTCCTCTGGAGCCAGTTCCAGCCCTCGTCGAGGACGCAAGTCCTCTGAGCCAAGATCACCAGACCCTAGAGGACGAGGAAGAACTTCTACGTGGTCTTCGGGGATATGACATCAGCGCCCTGCTCAAAACTCCACCTCCCAAGTTCAAACGGGATGCGGTGATCCCAGATTCGGATGAGGAGAAGGAGGAGCCTATTGCGAAGAGGACACGACGCGCTGCACGACGCGCTACATGGCACTATTTTCCTTGAACATGGCGGTATCGGTAATTATCTGTATGGGTGAGGCTGTAATTATTTTGATGGCAACTTGAAGGGCGAGGTGGTTGATGATCAGGACATGCTCCCGTAGCTCGCTGCTTCTGCTTGCCACGGCACTTCGGGCCCAGCAGATGAGCTGCCTGAAAGATCTACTCCCGAGTGAGTGGAGGGCGTCAGTGGCGAGGGTCATTGCGCTCATTGAGTATTGGGAGGACGAGAGTCCAGACTTGGGCTTGTTACTGGAGCGCTTGAGAGAACTAGCCGCCAGGGCTGGTTGTGAGCAGCAGACATTACCAACCTGATTTGACTGACTCTTTCGACCGATTGACCTATCGGCTGAATGACTCGTGACCCGCGGACTGCTCCTAATTTCGGGGCTGTTGATAAACCCGAGGAAGGGGCGGTGGAGAACAGGGGGAGGGGGTGCCGGGATACTCCCCGACAGCGATATGCCCCGATGCATCCAAGGGCACCAAGAGAACAACCATGTTGGCTCGATAGAAATTTCCCGGACAATTAACCCTCGACCGGCTTTGGAACTCATCTCCAGTCCTTGTTTCATGAATTTCTCAGCCTGAAAGCCATATTTCAACTCGGCCACCCTCTCTCACTTCCAATACCGGCCAACCCATTTCAAACCTGACAACCATTGAACCAAAGCGTTGATACCATGACTACTCTCACACCACTCTCTAAGGACGACGCGGCCTCGCCCTCGATTTCTTTTGATCCGAAGCACACGACAGCTGACATCAATCCGCTCATTTATGGCGGCTTCACCGAGTGAGTAGCTTGCACCGCCCTGGGAGGTTCAGAGTTGACTTTTTAGGCATATGGGCCGCTGCATCTATGGTGGAATTTACGAGCCAGATAATAACCATGGCTTGTCAGACAAGAACGGATTCCGGACTGATGTCATGGAATGTATCAAGGAGCTTCAGGTTCCCGTCGTGCGGTATCCTGGGGGGAACTTCTGCGCCACCTATCGCTGGCAAGATGGTGTCGGGCCCAGGGACAAGCGTCCCAAGAGGCCAGAGCTTGCCTGGGAGGGAACGGAGCCCAACACATTCGGCACCGACGAATTCATGGCTTGGTGCAAGGAAGTCGGGGCAGAGCCCTATCTATGCCTGAATATGGGAACCGGGACTCTGGAAGACGCCCTTGCGTGGGTTGAGTACTGCAACAGTGATAAAGATACCCATTATGCCAACCTGAGACGGCAAAACGGCCGCGGGGAGCCCTACCGTGTTAAATACTGGGCACTGGGTAATGAGATGTGGGGTCCATGGTTAGTTTTACCATCGAGATGGTCATTTGAAGTGTATTACTCACAGGACACAGGCAAGTCGAGCAACACACGAAGGAGGACTACGCCAAGAAAGCTGTCCAATGGGCCCGAGGTATGAGTCCAGTTCTTGCCTGAGTCCATTCCCTAAAGATTATTAGCACTGAAACTACTCGACCCTTCCATCCAACTGATCCTTTGTGGAAAAGACGGATACTCCGACTGGGATCGATATACGCTCCAGCAGTGCGTCCGGTGGGTGGACATGCACTCCATCCATTATTATTCCATGGGCAGGGGCCACTATACCAACATCTCCTCCGTGTACGGCGCCGAGCGAGCTATCCAGGTCTGCTCCTCTCTGATCGACCTTGCGAGATGCGAGTTCGACATGTCTCCATACCCAGAAATCGACCGCATTAACAGCAAGCCCCTGGGGAAGACGAGGCCCACAATCTGCTTCGACGAGTGGAATGTTTGGGACCCTGAGCGAGCGCCTGGGAATAATGGAGCTGAGGAGCACTACAATCTGAGCGATGGCTTGGCAGTGGCAATCTGGCTCAACGTCTTCATCCGCAACTGTAAAGAACTCGGTATGGCCACCATTGCCCAGAGTGTCAACGTCATTGCGCCACTCATGACGACCCCTCGGGGAGTGTGGAAGCAGACGACGTACTTCCCCCTTCTGCTTTTCTCCAGATACATGCGTGGCAAGTCCGTTGCGGTCCATGTTCGGTCAGGAACTTACGAGGGGCCAACATGGCCCGAGTGGATTCAGAGCACTTGCGTAGTGCCCAAGCTTGATGCTAGCGCGGCCGTCGATGAGGACGGATGGATGAATGTCGCCGTTGTCAACTCGGATGAGGAGCAGACCCTGTCTACAAGGCTTGATGGCATCAAAGTCGGCACGGAGGTTCAAGTCTTCACCGTTGGCGGAGAGGGATACGCTGCCTCTGACGCTAATTGTGACGACAGCGAAAACATTAGTATCCGTGAAACAATGTGGACTTCTGGAAAATCATTTGAATTTGAGCGGTTGAGCTTCACCCTCTTACGGTGGAAGCTATAAGCCATCCAGAGTCTGATAGGACTTGAACGACTTGAATCGACGCTGAACAGACAGATCGGTTATATACTTGGCTATATCAGTAGCGTAAGTAGCTTTATATATATACTAAAATCTCTATTTAAAGTGAAATTCTCGTCTTTATAGGTTTTAGAATTATTTCTATTGTTATTTCATGGGGCCTTACTGCTATGTAGTAGCTATAGGGTAGCGATGAGGTTAAAGATCGTGGGTGAAAAGGCAAGCTGGTCATGCATAGTTCTGGAGGTTAGGAAGTTAGGGGGCTTCAGGTTAATTCTAATAGATCATAAACTAGGAAAGACAACTTAAATTGCCAGACTACGGAATCCTATGTGCTCTTGAAGCCGAGCAACGCCTGTCTGACATCCTTCCCTCAAGGCGATGCACCTAATCACCTACCAACATAAATCTACCATGACCAGGTTTATCACCTTAGAAAAATACGGCCCTCGGATATTGGGATCATCAGCATCTGACACAGTGCTTGACGGTTGCTTTGATATCCCTCGAGCTGAATCCCACCCTGAATGTGAATGACCCAGTCGGGATTTTCCAAGATTGGCTTCCGACATCCCAGTAACTTAAGTCTCGACGCATTAAATCATACGTAACTTGTTTGGACTCGCCTGGATTCAGAAACACCTTACTGAATCCTCGTAAAACCTGGACGGGAGTCCCTTCAGGGGTCGTGTCTTCAGTGTATGATAGGTAAAGCTGTGGCACCGTCGCACCTGCTGACGTCCCCGTATTAGTAACTCGAGTCTGCAGTCTCAGTACAGGCTTCCAAAGGTCGGCGTTGGCTCCTGGCACAATTCCTGAGGAGTGGTTTGGAACAGCCGCTACCCTGCCGGCTAGCCTCTCTATCTTGATAGAGTTCTGCAGCTGAAAAGTCGTGTAGCTCAACCCAAAGCCAAACTCATAAAGCGGGTCGGTCTTGGAGTGGTCGAAGCGACGGTAATCGATGTGCTGGCCCTCAGTAAAGTCAGCCTGCCAGGCGCCAGGGGACGTAACCTCGTTTGCCGACAGATTTACGATTGGGATATCATAGTCTTCCTCCCTAGCCGGAATTGTGTAGGGAAGTTTTGCGGACGGGTTAACTTTGCCCCAGAGGACGTCAACAATCGAGTTTCCAGACTCCTGTCCAGGAAGATGAGCAGCCAATACCGCGGTAACGTTCGGGTTCTTGGCCCAAGGCAAAGTGTTCACCCCAGCAGAGTGCGTTACTACGACCGTGTTTGCACAGCGCTTGGAGACGTTCTCAACAACAAGAGTAGAGTTCCAGTCCGGTTCGTACGCAGAACGATCCCACGACTCTGAAGCAAACGTATTCAAGAACACCAGGCAAACCTCGGGTGTCGGAAAGATGCTTCGGAAATCGTCAGCTGCCAGAATTCTGTTGCTCGTGACATATTGCACTCGTGATCCAAGTTCCTTGGCTTTGGCCATGACTGCTTCAAGGGGCGAAACCAAGTACGTGTTGCGCGCGGTCCCCGACCCGCCCCCGATATCCACAGTGCCGACCTCGAAAGCGTGGAGGTCTTCGAATACAATGCCATTTGTAGGGGGCGGCGCATCATTTCCAAAAACGCCAATGTTCTTGGGCGACTTGAGGGGCAAGGTGTTGTTGAGATTCTTCAAGAGAACAACGCCGTCAGCGCCCATTCGGCGAATCAGGGAGGCGTGGTCCCCTCGAACATCGCGAGCCGGCACATCCGGAAAGCCCAAGCCTGAAATGTCGATCCCCCTCTGTGCCGCCATTGACAACGTCAGAGACGGATCAACCGTTGGAAAGTTGGAATCTTGGCGGAGGTAGAAATAAGGAAGCATGATCCTCTGGACCATCTCGTCGATTCGGCGTTCCGAAACCAGGCCTTGATCAATCATGCGGGTAACGTTCTCGGCCCCCCAGTAGCTCAAGCCGTTTCTGGCCTGGATTGATTCTTGGTCAAGAGCTCCAGGCATGTTCATATCCAGACCAGCCTGGATTGACTCTGCACCAGAATGAGTCGCAAACCAGTCCGAAACGACGTAGCCTTCGAAACCAAGCTCCTTCCTGAGGATATCGTCAAGGACCCTGGGGTTCTCGCAAGCATACGTCTGGTTAAGTCGATTGTAGCTGCACATGATGCAGGCAGTCCCTGCTTGAATGGCGTCGGCAAATGGCCAGAGGTAAAGCTCATGCAGGGTCCGGTCGTCAATATTACTTGAAATGCCCAGAATCTCAGTCCCATTTTCCAAGAAGGAGTTGGATCTTTGCGTCTCTTGCTCATTGCCGATATAATGCTTCGAGCAGGCTTGGACGCCCACATCCTGAATTCCACGCACGGTCGCTGCCATGGCTTTCCCAGCAAGATACGGATCGGTGGAAAAGCCCTCCCAGTTACGGCCGCCCAAACCGTGGCGTCCAAGGGGACCTGCCACAGGTCTAACTCCCTCGTCAGCATCAAAATATGAATTGCACGAGTGAAGGATCCCATACCCTAGTTGAACATGGCTTCCCTTTCCACGGAATTCCTCTCCCATAGCCTTACCCCGTGCATAGATGAGATCAACATCCCAGGTGGCACCAGCTAAAATTCCAGAGGGGAAGACGCTGACGAGGTCGGCTCGATTGATGGCCTGGGGGCCATCAAGCATGCAGATGCCGGGGAAATTGATACGAGGGATCGCCGCAATGTTGCCAATGCAGCCTCCTGCACCAAGCCCCTGGACTCCAGTAATTATACTTGCCTTTTCGGTCAAGTTGAGGCGTGTAACGAAGTCCTTGGCTTTGGCCAGTGCATCTTCGCGGCTTCTAGGCCGAACTAAAGGCACACTCTTGATTAGATATACAAAGAGTTCTTGAATGGCATATTGCTGCGTACTCAAGTGCTCACTAGATACGGCCAGAAAGCAGTGGGCGAAGAACAATAGGAAAAGTATAGATCTCTCCATCCTGGTTTCTTGGTGTTTCTCCTATGTATCAACGACGAGGGTAGACGAAGACAAGTGTATAGAAGGGCTGGGTCTGGAAAGGTGCTCAACCTCCCGAGGAACTTGCTGGATAGTGTTTGGTAGGAACAAGTCATTTATATCTTCAGATAGGTTCACTCATCCACTTCCCTACGGATCACTCCATGGGGTACCGAGACGAACCATAATCTAAACCGGATTGTTGGGTAACGCCAATATTGTCCAAGCGATAGACCCATCACCTGCTTACAGGACGGACCGATAAGGACTTTTACGCGTACTTGCGGGCCGATATGTTGCATGCGGTGCCCTTAATAGGGATCTCCAAGTATCGAAGGGGGGTGATATGGGCCATACTGGGTTCACGGCTCAGTACATCCCAGTCGCTAGATGGAAGCTCTGGATGATCATGCTACGCATAAACGGTCTGAAATCCCGGCATGATTGAACGCAAGTCACGGCCTAAATCACTGACCATACTCAATCAAGGGTGAACAGTCTGGCCGACGTATGGCCGATTATGCTCATATGATCAGCGGAGCTCAAAGACACACCGTGCTCGGCATCGATGATATGGGGCATGGATCGTGACAGAGACATGATGCTCATTGCTACCTCGGTTTCAAGCAAACCCACCGCAGAGCAGGCTCATCCAATCCCAATGCGGAGTTCGCGCTGCATCATGACATGACGGTTCTAAGTGGAAAGCGCGATGCGGGGTAAATGGCTGCTCCTTCCTCCATTCGGTTGCTAGACCTGGGGCTATACGCGTATCAGGCTTTAAACTTGCGGAGAAGAGGGTAAAGCCGGATGCGGGATGCAAGGCTCGTTCCCATCGCCCCTTCCTGCTAGGTTTGCCGAGCCTCGTACCGGCTCCTGCCAGAATCCGAGTCCGGCTCCATTCAACCGAGCTGAGATCTCTTGAGCTGTTGGGCTTCCGAGTACATCGTCGCCTCCTCGAGCGGTGCATTCTGCCAGCACTCGTCCCATGCTCGCACCGGCTTATAGACGGACCCCTTGTAACAAGAAAGTGTAAAACGGCAAAGATCGCAGCCCGCAATGGCCGGTGACTTGAGTTGGTCGAAAGAGGAATGGTGGTTATACCCAGACCTTCCATTGATTTATCTTGAAGCCGGACTCATCCTTTGCCAGACCGAGAAGTGGCTGACCAGTCAGGGGCAGCGTAGAAAGTGCATCTTTGAGTCATTCACGTAAGGGAACGCCTATGCTCCTTGATTCGTAGTCGTAGTCTTGGCTCTCTATTTCCCTTGAGCATGGGTATTTACGGCTAGCTCTTCAAGTACACAATAGGTAACACAATTGCCTCATCTAACTCTAGCTAGTCCGAAAGAGGAAGGGGAACAACCTGATGCCTAAGAGGGAAAACTAGCGAACGAATTAAAACCTCTCTTATTAGCCACAGGGAAAGACCCACCCCTTAAACCAATCACGGCTCGCAGACCCAAGCACGTATACCCTAGTTTGCCCGAAGGCTATGGCTACCAGAAAGCTAGCTTGAGAGCTGCGGGATTCAAACCCACTACCTTCGTTTTGCCGGGCAGCAACGGAAGGGTTTCCAGGTGGCTAGCCACTAGACCACCGGCCCCCGCTCCTTGATTCAGATGGGAGGGGGCTTGTCTGATTGCGTTTCTCGGAGGTGACTTTATTAGTTAACGACGGAGAATATGAAAAGGCAGTAAATCAACAGAGAATGGGGAGTATAAAGAGCCGAATTATTCCAGGAGGAACCTAGGACTTAAACAGTTACCGAGTACATTCAAGGCTTGGGTTATCTTAGCCCGGCGCATAGTTCCCAAGTAACAATTAGTGGCCTCCTAATACGAGCCACGCGAAGCTAATCAGACGCAGCTCAGGCTGATAATAGCACACTTCTTGAATTTCTACTTATTTTATAAGAATAGCTAGTAC